>JAAEAF010012232.1:0-10775 GCA_011037195.1 Triatoma infestans | reverse complement strand
TAATTTTGAGAACTGGAGTAAGAGAAACTTGTGTGAGTGTTTCACACGAGATTTTTTTTGCTTCATTAAATTAAAGGATTCTCTGGACCTTATTTATTTATTTTTAATAAGAAAGAATGGAATAAATTTTAATGGGATAAGATGAGCGCTTATAGAGAGAGAGAAAGATAAAGTGAGTTGTGGGTGGGGGGGAGAGTGGGATTATAGAACCACAAAAGCTGCCCTAAGGGTAGAAAGGGCCGGTTGATGTGAATATTGGATTTTAAGAGATACATGGGGCACTTTAAATTGAATTTTCATGTATAGGCCAAGCATTAACGTAAACCCTACAGGGGACATAAAGGTATTCTCTCAACATGTTTGCATTTGATTTCTACTGTTTATATGATTTTTTCTCCTTTTTTTTAGTTTGTTTTCTCTCTTTCTATTTAGTCAAAATATATATATATATATTTTTAAACATTTTTATTGATTTTTTACAAACTGCATAAATGTTATATGCAATAAATAAATTAGAATAATGTGTGCGTTGGCTAAAGGCTAAAGGCCGCGGCAAACATGATCTGATCTAATTTAATGATTGATTGAAGTAATTTAAATAAATAAAATAAATAAACATGGTCGATAAGTTTCTATTATCATCATCATCATCATCATAATCATAATCCCCATTTGTACCGCGTAGGCAGTATTGGGGGCTTGTTTATAGAGGGCAATCCACTTTTGGCGATCTTGGGCCAGTTCATTTCTTTTTTTCCAATCCATGCCTCTTTTTCTCATGGCTTCCTTAGCTCCTTTCTCCCATCTTAGTCTGGGCCTCCCTCTCTCTCCCCTGCCGTCCGCTTTGGCGTTGTAACTGAGTCTGGCAGTTCGACTAGGTTCCATGCGCAGTAGGTGTCCCAGCCATGTCAGCCTGTTTTGCTCAATCTTTTCAATGGCTGGCTTGATATCGAGATTTGCCCTAATTGCGACATTGCGAACTCTGTCTTTTCTAATTTTGCCTTCCACTTTCCTTAGATAACGCATTTTTCTATTATCATAATATTTAATATTTTTACTTTCTCTTACTCCTAAGTAAGAGGAAGTATTGTAATCGTGTCAAATTTTCGATATCGAGTTTTCACCGGAAATATCCGTTTTGAGGTCCCCTAAGTCCAGAAAAGTGGTTTTTAGCAAATGATGTGTGCGCGCGCGTGTGTGTATATGTACGTATGTATGAACATCATAACTCAAAAAGGAAAAACCGTACAAAGTTGAAACTTGATATTCGTTTAGGTACCACCATGGAATCTGACTGTGCCTTATCTATCAAAATTCCACAACCGGAAGTACCACTTTATTGAATTTATTATTTTTTTTACTTTTTTTGCGATTTTCTCAAAAATGGCTCCGACGATTTTCTTTAAATTCGTTATATCAACTACACATACAAAGAGCTACAACTTTTATTTGAAATATTTCTCCGGAAAAATTGATTAAGGGCACTTTTGGGGGCGGGGTGTGGTTATGTTTTTCTCTAAAGTGCTATTTCAGTTTATTATACAATTCTATCATCTAAATAATATTAATTAGTATTAAATGTGTTGTTGAAATTCCGAGTTTGAAAAAAATCGGATAGCCGGAAGTGCGTGCGTTTTTACTGAAAAGTATTTTTCAGTTTTCTGGTATTTTCTCGAAAACAGCTCCTACACATATTAAGAGCGACAACTTTTATTTGTAACATTTCTCCTGTTGAAGTCATTTAAGGGCGCTTTTGGGGAAGGAATGGGGTTATGTTTTTCTCTAAAGTGCTATCAAAGTTGATTATACAATTCCACCATCTAAACAAAATTAATTAGAAATAAATTGATGGCCAAAATTCCGAGTTTCAAGAAAATTAGTAAACCGGAAGTGTGCTTTTACTGAACATTTTTTTTTTTCAATTTTCGACGAACTCCAACGAATTCCATCAAATTTGATACCATAAACTCTACAAATTTATAAATTAAAATTTTGAAAGCTGGAGTAAGAGAGTAAGTTGTGCGAGTGTTTCACACCAGATTTTTTATTTTTGGGTTGCTCACTCGGAAGTTTTTAGTAATTTAATACTTCGTAAAATATTTTATTATTCAGTAATTTTTTTTTTACATAATGAAATGATATTTTAATTTCGTTAATTTTAAATCTATTTAAAATTCGGGATTATTTATATCTATGTTCTTTTTATTGCAATCGGAATATGAAGTTTGAACTTTCTGCGATTTTTAAAAGATACACGGGCCACACACACACACACAATTTCTACCTTTTTTTTTTGCACTTAGAGCACCTCAAAACATGTATTTCCGATGAAAACTTTGATATCGAATATTTGATATGATTATATTACTTTCTCTTACTAGGAGAAAGTCAAGAGAAAGTAAAAAAAAAAATTTTGTTTATAAACTTATCCCGGACATTTATGTAATCATTACATTTTTTTTTTTTTTTTACTTCGTTGTTATCTTCATGTAATCTTTTTAGGGTACATCATCATTTTACTATATCCCACATCTGGGGTTTTAGGGGTGTTAGAAAAAAAAGGGATTGGAAAATTGTAACCCAACCATAACTTTTTCCACACCCTTACGTTGGGAATATAAGGAATATTTCCAGTTTATAGGTTCTTTAACCATCATGGGTATGCATACGGCATACTGTAGCCACTTTAGAAAGTTGATCCTGTATGAAAACCCTTCGCGAAAACCCCCAGGTTTCTTCTAACCTTATTCATTCTCTCAATATAGGTTGTAACAATGGAATTGACTGAATTGAACAATAAAGATTTAGTAGTATACTATATCTTATTATGAGATACATCAGATATTCTATATATAACATATGAGTCTGTGTGTATGTGCGTATGTCTATTTTTTCCGTTTTCTTTTTTTTTAAGATATAGTGAACAATTTAGCCAAAAATAACTTAGATTCTTTCCTCGTTTTTTTTTTATTTTTTTACTGAACTTTTCTGAGTAATTGAAGTACAAGATTGTAGAAAGAGTATACTATACGATTTACATCACTGTTTCTTACTCTTCATTGTACCAAGAAGGGATGTGGAAGAATGGTTTGGCACTTTCTAGCATACACTAGAGGGTTGTTGTGTGAGCCAATCCCCCAACCCATCCAGTCTACATATACTATAAGGCCCTTTCAAAGAGATAAATAGTGAACCATATTGCATTGTCACTTCCTGATGACAATCTTTCTACACTATATATTCGCCATATGTGGCCACACCCTTGTTTTATTATCCCCACCTAAAGTTTCCTGTTCTTCCAACAATTTACATAAATTATATACATTGTTTATTATGTTCATATAAACATAGTACTTGGAAAATTCACTTCCTATTCAAATTCTTCAACATGTTTTTTATTACTAAGCTTCCCTTGAGATAAAACTAAAAAAAAAAAAATATTCTCTTTAAAAATTATTGTCTAAACAGATAAAAGGAGGAGAATATCTTTTTCAATGATTGGATGGGTTTGCAATGCTGGGACTCTATCTAAGGTTACATCCGTCTTAGCATGCTTTTTCTTCCAGTTGGTGGCTAGTTTTGAATGTTCATCGGTCTTAAGTGTTAGTGCCTAGACTAGAATAGAATAACATCATAAAATTAAAAAAAAACAAAAAATTGAATCAAGAAATAGAAGTACATCATGCTTTATATACAATAAATTTACAAAACTTCAGGAATGTAATGTAATGGTGTGGAGTTGTATTTGTAGTAGTGGTAGTGTGTAGCACGAGCGTTTTAGTGAAAAGGGCTTATAAGTTTGTAAGTTTAAAAGAGAATGAAGTGTTTGCAATAATAATGAAGTCGCACTGTTTTTCAAAAGATATATTCTCTAATAGAATTTAAGTTAACAACAATATGCTTATAATTTAAATGGAATAAACTTGATATTGGCTCTGATGCTTTCACCTTGGTAGCTAGAACGAGTCTGTCTGTAAATTTAAGTATTTTACAATATCACACTATTATGTTTAAGAAATTAAATATTTATCAAGATTAATGCAAAACTGGCACAGATATTTAGAGAGCAATTCCTGAAGTGTCCTGTTTGAAGGTTGATGTGAGACTATCTACTCTTTACTCATTTAAAGCTGATGGCTCTCTTCTTTGGAATTGCTCTCTCTCTCGCGGGGGAATTTTCTTACAAAGGTTTGCCCTAACGGGATTTTGTGCCTTTGTTTTTCTATTTAGTAATGACCAGATTTAATATACCTGGTTCTAAAATACATACTTTTTGAAGGTAAATTCACAGCACTAAAAATTATAAAATATTAACAAAAATACAATTTTGGATACTATAAAATATTCAGAAACTTTAAACTATTATTTTTCGATTTTGTTATTTCACTACATTATCCCCCCTCCTGGAGAAATTTTTCGGCACGAAAAATTTGGGAGATAATCTGGAGTTGTAGAGGCTTGGAAGTTATCGAGAGGCGTGTGTGTAACCTCTGCAAGGTGGCCGTGTGTTGTAGGGTGCAGTCATCTTCTTCTGGAGCAAACGCTGCTTGAAGGTGTGAGCGTTGCTGTGGTGTTTGAATGTATTCTACTCGAGCGAACGCTGCGTGAGTGGGTGAACGTTGCTGTGGTGGTAGACTGATAGGCGAACAGCGAACACTGCTTGGCGAGTGAGAGTGTTGGTGATGAAGATGTGACTGGCAATGGGTAGACAAGGTGATCAGTGTAGATAAGTCGGTACTGTAGGTGTGTATATACTTTCTTGAATGAACTCTATATGGACAAAAAAAAAAAACTCTTAAGTATTTCAAAAATAATTAACAAATAAATAAATACACAAAATACGCAAATAAAAAAAATATATATATTTAATAAGCGTGCAGGGATGCGCAAGGATGTGAGGATGATCGCAAGGGGTATGAGAAGATGAAGATCTTTTCCTTTTGTAGAAATCTTGTGTTTCTGGAAATAATCATACAGAGTTATACATAAATACATTATTGTTAATTTCAATTTCTTAATGTTTATCATGCAGTTTTCATGCAATCAATTCATGCGCATGCAATAACATTCATACTCATGCAATCGTGCAGACGACGAAGATTCTTGGATCTGTAAAAGAGAGGTTAAACAAATTTAAATTTCAACAAATATTAGTGTAAAAATTATTAAAGCTAAGAGGTAAAGATGAAATAGCTAGCTTGAGGGGTATGTGCAAGTATTTCGGCCGTTTCTATAGCTATGAGTTCTTTCAACTGTTTTGCGTTTTCTAGATGAGTTGAATATAACCTTGAACAATACAAGAAAACAATTAAGTATTATAAAATTATAACATTAAAATACAAATGACAGACAAGTACAAGTATAATACAAATTCCTTTTAAGGCGGACTGAAAAAAAATTAATTAGTCAATAGTATATATAAAAAATTATTAATATCATCACATATTAAAAATAGCAACAAATTCACTAGGACATCTTGATTTCTGCAAATAAAATAAATTTTAAATTATTGTAAGTAATATACATTTTAGTTCTTAAGTCTAACTAATCGATTACATGCGTTATTTTTTTTTATTTTTATTATATGGTATTAATTAAATATATACATGTGGTGTAGTATGTAAAGTTAAGAAGCGTGATAGATTGAGAATTATTTCAAGAGATTATGTCAAGTATGTTATTTCAAGTGTTATGCACTGTGTGCGCGAGGTGGCACAGAAATTTTGTGGCTAGTTACTAGGGATTTTAGTGAACTTAGCGATTAGTACTAAATTGGTGCGTTTGAGTACTAGTTGAAAATTGAATGTTGAATTTAAGTGTTAGATACGTGCGTAAATTAATGATTACCCTGTAAGAACGTTTCTACAAGTATTAATTGGAAATTGCCTTTTAATTGCGAAAGTATGAATTCGCCAGAAAATTTGGAATTTTCGACATTGTCCGCATGCAAATGAAGGGACGTGATGCCATAGTTAGGTATTACCTAGTTAGACAGGACTGATGGAAGCAGGTATGATTGCGCCATAGTCATATCAGGTTTTCGAGAAAGCGACTGAGGGCTAACTCGTTTTGGGCTGTATTTGGAAACAATTACGAGCCGTATGTCCAAATTTTGACCAATATTGGCAAGTGGGCCTATTTTGGAGGTTATTGCTACCATTATTATTATTATGACTATACTGGGGTCTATCTGAATAAGGTTTAAATCGCGAATTGTTTGAATTAATTCGAGGGCTATGATTATTACTATAATATTGATTATTATTATTATTGTTATAAGGATTATTATTATATACCCTACGATTGAAATTTTTTGGTACATTAAAATTGTTAGGCATTTTGCCAAAGTTAGTACGAGGTTTTGGTCTGAATTTATTGGTGCAGTCCACGTCAAAATGTGGACCGGAACAATGGCGGCAAGGTCTGTTCCTTATTACATGAAATACTCTACAAGTGGTAGTTGGTTTTAATTGTGGCTTTTGACTTTTATTACGATGCGGGCATTCTCTGTGGAAATGCATTTGTCCACAGTAACGACAAGGAGATGGGGGTGTACGATTATAAGTTTTCGAAGTAACAGCGAAAACTGTGGGGTTTGTTTCAGAAGCCTGAACTTCTTTTAGGGCATTGGCATAGGAAAGTGCTTCATCTAATTTTTGAGGTAGCTTCGTTCGTACCTCATTACGAAGCGGTTGAGGAAGTGATTTCAGGAACGCATCAGTGGCCAGTTTATCTAAAATTGTTTGTAAGGCCTCGAGTGGGTTGGCTTGAGCTTTTACATGAATGGCGGATTGGATATGTCTAATCCTATCCGCGAATGTTTCAGGAGACTCAGTGGGCAAGGACTGAATATTAGTCATCTGTTGTAAGAGGACTAAGGGTGTTTTTTCCTTACGAAATCGGGCTAGAAGTCGCTCTGAAATTAGAGGATACGTTATATTTGTACCCTGGCGTTGTAATTCCGCTTTCTGGGTGTCATAAAATATTTTTGCAGAACCTGAGAGCCTAAGTGCTAATATTTCTAATTTAGCAGCGTCGTCCCAGCCAGAAAGACTAGCACAATGGCTAATTTGGTCTAGGAAATCGGACACTTTGGCTGAATTTTCGCCATCGAAGGTGGGTAAGCTATTAATTAATTGTAAATTCTTAAAGAACTAGCTGATTGATTGCTGGGGGTGGGAGGAGGATTGGCTAATTGTTGCTGAGCAAGCAACTATTCTACAGCAGCGTCGATTTTCATGTTCTGTCCGTTAATTTTATACATTTTGGAAATACAAATTCACAAGGGATAATGCAAATACAAAATTTTAAAAATGAAATTCAATAGAAACTTCAATTATGGGAAATATTTAGATACTTCCACTGAGAAACTAATTTAAGTTAATAAAATTATCTGACGGATAATTAGTTTAATTATGAAATTGAAATTTTACGTACTTGTAAATTTGTGGATTCTCGTTGAAAATATCCCACCGCTGCCACCAATGTAATGTAATGGTGTGGAGTTGTATTTGTAGTAGTGGTAGTGTGTAGCACGAGCGTTTTAGTGAAAAGGGCTTATAAGTTTGTAATTTTAAAAGAGAATGAAGTGTTAGCAATAATAAGGAAGTCGCACTGTTTTTCAAAAGATATATTCTCTAAGAGATATTAAGTTAACAACAATATGCTTATAAATTAATTAGAATAACTCTTAAAATTTGATATTGGCTCTGATGTTTTCACTATGGTAGCTAGAACTAGTCTCTTAGTAAATTTAAGTATTTTACAATATCACAATATTATGTTTAAGAAATTAAGTATTTATCAAGATTAATGCAAAGCTCTTATGTTTTAACTTATAACTGGCACTGATTTGAAGAGGGCGATTCCTGAAGTGTCCTGTCTGAAGGTAGAGTTAAGACTGTCTACTCTTTACTCTTTTAAGCTGATGGCTCTCTTCTTTGGAATTGCTCTCTCTCTCGCGGGGGAATTTTCTTACAAAGGTTTGCCCTAACGGGATTTTGTGCCTTTGTTTTTCTATTTAGTAATGACCAGATTTAATATACCTGGTTCTAAAATACACACTTTTTGAAGGTAAATTCACAGCACTAAAATAATTATAAAATATTAACAGAAATACAATTTTGGATACTATAAAATATTCAGAAACTTTAAACTATTATTTTTCGATTTTGTCTTCCATACCAGGAGTGTTACCTTTAGCAGCTATAACCTCCTATAAGTAAATATATACAATTATTTAAAGTCTAATAGATAAATGATTTGGAGGTGGGGAGAAACCCAAGCTGCGGCCGATTCTTTATAGTAGTGCACTCCTCACTCTCCTGTGCCTGAGTACGTACAATCCCCAAGTCATAGTCCCCTATCACTCTGCAAAGTTGATTAGTGCTTAAATTGCACCTGTCAAAAAATTTCTCTATGGCGACTCTGATGTATTCTTGAACATAGTCAATCCGTAGAGACGTGCAAATCTAGGATTCGGGTATACCTGGATGAGGAAGTTAGCAATCTGAGGAACTTATTTTGCATCACCTGCAGTGAGGCGATACTGGATTGACATGGCAGGCTCCAGGAGGGACAGGCATATATTAACATTGGTCTAACCACTGTCGTCTTATAGAGTAAAAGCTTATTCTGTTGGGAGAGCCTAGACTCCCTACAAAACAAGGGAAATAATGCCCTGATGGCCGCGTTCCCACTGTTGATTCTGTCCCTTATGTGGTTAGCAAACGTAAACCTCCGGTCGATAACCACGCCTAGATACATGACAGTGGCAGACCAAGGAATCGGCTGATCCCCGAAACCAACATGCCCATACCGCCAGCCTGCGCCTGATGAACAAAATAGCCTCAGTTTTAGATGAGTTTATCTTAATTTTCCACCTAATGCAGAATCTCTCGACGCAGAGCAAAGCCCTATCCAAACGGTTAACAATTGCATCCAATCTCCAGGAGGAGACATAAATGTACCACGTAGAGGGCCAGTATGACGTCCATACGACTTAGCAGGAAAGTAGGAGCATATTAACTAAGCTTTAGCAGTGTAGTGTGTGCAATTGGTTTGTAGTCGACAATCGTCGACTGTTGAGAAGTTAATGTCTACTTCGCAGAAAAATAAGTAACTGTTTATGTGCGAGAACTAATCTCTATTTTTGCTTATGATAAAAAATATCAAATCTACAACACTGTTACATTTCTCCTCCCTTCATGAATGGGTCGACGACCTATTCACTATTCTAAACCTTGAACAAACTTCATTTAAGGGTGGAAGGACCTTCAGTGGAACCTCCACTAAACATTTCGCTTCATATCACATATGTCAAGGCTGTCTCCGTCATCCTGCAAGGGTAGTCGCCTGCTTAGATGAAGGCAGAACATGATGAAAAGGGGGTGGCCTTCTTGTCCTTCTTGTACGATCAGCACCCTGAAATCTTGGTTAGCTAGCAGCAGAATTTCCTGCTGACTCCAATCCGTTAACCTCTTACTTGTTGTCGATGGTCAGACTCCCTGGGGGACGCATAATGGCCTCTGCCGCCACTAGCTGCAGGACCGACTAGAACTCTCCTCTACAGGATCGCATGAATCCAGGAAAGATACGAGGCGGCAAACAGAGAAGTATTGAAGTGCAATTTCAAGCATCTGCCAGCTTTTGTAATGTATAGATCCTTTTTTATTCTACGTGTTTCCTTTAAGATTGCATGTATTTCTAGAGTAAAAACAATTACAATTTTAAAACAATTATTTCTTGTGATATTAAGTTTGTTGAGTGTTTTGAGGGACTTAAGTTTATTGAATATTATAGTTAGAATTATTTAAATTATAATATAGAACAAGAATTGATTTTTTTTTTTTTTTTTAATTTAAGGCGCGTCAACATCTATGGTCATTGACGCCCGGAGACTTTTCAGTGCACTGCAGGCCTTCGGATAGTGTTCTCACAGTTACAAACAACACTGTCCATCACCGGACAGTAAGCTGTAGAGCCTCCTAAGAAGAAAAATTCTAAGGGTGCAATATGCAGTATGAATTTCAATAATTGTCGTCAAGAATTGAGTGTAGAGTTACAATTATTTATGAAACTGTCAAAATATCAAAATTAAGATCTTAATAACAAATTTTACAAAAATGGATAAGTGGCTAGATTCCATTGTTGGTGATGTTCCAACCTCTTTTTTCAGATCAAATCTTTCTCTTTCCAACAGTGGACAAACAAATAAAAAATGATCCCAGGTCTGAACAGTTACTCGATCACAGGAGCAAGCAGAATCTTCCAATAGAGCCTTAATGTCAGTCTGTTTGTGTGTGTGCATGTTGTTAGGCTACGTTTAGCACAGAGATGCCAAGGCCCTGTGAAAATGGAATTCATTTCTTCCTTAATAAGGTATTCATTAAGCTAGGAATGCCAGCTATTGTGACAAAATCCCTGAAGAAATTTCTGGTCCATTTCCGTACTGGATTATTATTATTATTATTATTTAACAATTTTATATTTACAACTTCTTTATAGATTTGTCTTGATTAAATGGTTGCACGTGGGCCCAACAGGTTGCGTCATAAGTCGGGGCATCTTTCACTTATGCTATGCACCGGCCCCCTACACAAAATATTTCTGAATTAAATTATCAAAAATATTTTGCATAAAATAGATATAAAAATAAAAAAACAAAAATTTCACACCCATGTTTCTGAAAAATATAGAAGATGTAGAGGGGCGGGTGTGTGTGTGTGGTAAAGTTGATATGGAATGTTTTGATGCGAAGGAAAAGAAGAAAGTAA
>JAAEAF010012231.1:0-15296 GCA_011037195.1 Triatoma infestans | reverse complement strand
TTCAAATAAAAATGATGTCAATATATCAACAAAATTATGCCCGCAAGGTGTTTCTGTTGCATGCAGTTATTTGGGGAGTAGCGACCTCCACGGGTTACCAAAGCTCAGTAATCCATGCACTTCGTCATAATAGCACACAATACACTTTACACTTTAGAGACGTAGACGTAGGGGGGTGACGTAGATCGCTTCCTAGTAGTGCCCCCTGGAAACGCAAGATTACCTTATTAGGACTCCTGCGGCTAAACGGTCTACAATTCCGCCAACATGCAACCCAATCGGGCGTTTACTCCAGTGAGTTCCAGGGATCTTACCCTGCAGGAGCCAATGCAAGCAATTATGACGCTGAGGTGCTTGCTGTTGCAAAAGCAACTGAGCACCTAAAGAAATATCAAGCTAGGAAACATGCGGTCATCCTAGTTGATTCTCAATCTACTATCGTCGCCCTAATAAATCTCGGCCACAGTGATAATTCGCTTGAAGAAAATACAAAACAAGACATCGGGGAGCTGCTGGGTCAAGGGTGGGTGATAACCTTCCAGTGGGTTCCTAGCCACTGTGGAATCGAAGGCAACGAAAAGGCGGATCAGTTGGCAAAAGAAGGTTGCCTAATGGACCAGCCTGTGGGACTTGTGCCGTACAGGAATATATGCTCCCTGGTAAACAGCACCATGAATGAGATGCTAAGGGATCTACACAAACATCAGGCAGAAGGAAAAGCTTGGGCTACCCTGCTCGATCGACCGATCCCTAGCCACTTACCTCGACAAGTGTTCACTGCCAATTTTAGATTGAGGACTCGCCATGACTACCTACGCGAGCACTTGCATAGGATTGGCGTGGTACGAAATGCCGGATGCCCGCTTTGTAACGATGGCACACTGAACGGTGAGCACCTCGCTGTGTGCCAAGCTCTGTACCAGCAGCGTGAAGATGCTGCCGAACAAGACCCCTATTACGCTAGGGCTCTCTTATATTGGGTTGCCCGCGACAGAATGGCTAAATTGCCCCGTAAAGTTCGGGGCGTTGGCTTAATCCCCAAAAAAAAAAAAAAAAAAACTTTAGAGACAAGGACAAACATAGAAAACAAATTAGGGTCTCCGTTCCTAGATAATTGGCGTAAGCCAAAGGGAATAGGAAGGGATTGGTAGCAAGCTGGACTAGGTATACGGAGCTCCCGGATTCGAATCCAGCATTCTGCCGTTAGTTTCTCTTCCTAGGAGCCTCTACAATTCACGGTACGGTGATGAGCAGTGTTGCCTATAGTAAGAGAACACTGCTTGGAGGCCGGCAGTGCACTGAGAAAGCTCCAGGGGTCACAATAAATAGATCTTTCAGGTCACAGTGAGATAATCCCCTACAACAATCTACATCACCAAAATTAGCATGCAAAGTTACAAGAAATTCATTATAGCCATTTTATAGAAACTTCCAAAAAAAAAAAAAACTTCAGGAAATGATCACTTCCGGTTAGTCAATTTTATTTAATATCTGGTATGTTATCTGGTCGTTGCATGCATATTTCTATTATTTCTTACCCTTATCGGATTTTCATCTTTCGTCAGAACAAATTTGTTAAATTCGTGTAGAGATTTTACGTTAACATATGGTTTCTGTTACACACCACACTTGTTGGTTTATTGATTGTATGTATGAGCGGGAGGTTATAAGGTTATGTTACTATGTGTGTTTTGTGTGTGTGTGTGTTGTGTAATGACAAAATGGAATTATTATAAATTATGATTAGACATTAAAAAATAGTATATAATAAATATCATGTTTTGATATTTTATAACGAAATTTTGTAACTAAATATATAGATTGTAGATTGTTGTAGGGGAATTATTTCGCTGCGACCTGAAAGATCTACTGTGCCCGCTCGGAGCCTTCTCTAATGCACAACCGGCCTCCTAGCTACAGACAACACTGCCCATCACCGGACAGTGAGTTGTAGAGGCTCCTAGGAAGAGAAAATCTAAGCGCACCATGCTGGGTTCGAACCCGATACCCCTGCGTTGCTAGTCCAGCGCACTATCACTGAGCTAATCCCTTCCTTCTCTCTTGGTTTTCGCCAATTAACTAGGGGCGGAGACCCTAATTTGTGTACTGTGTTTGTCCTTGTCTGTATAGGTAGAGTGTATGTAGTTAAAGTGTATTGTGTACTGTTCTGACGAAGTGCATGGACTACTGAGCTGTGGTAATCCGTGGGGGCCGCTACTCCCTAAGTAACTACATGCAACAGATATTCCTTGCGGGCAAACTAAATATATAAAATAATAAATAAATATGAAATAATTTATTATTTTTACATCCTTACAGCTTTTGACTATCCTTAAACTTTCTTCAAACTGTATCTATTCTTAGTAGTACAGTATGCTCCTGAAATTTCTTATAACCCCCCCCCCCCTTAATAAAAATTACTTGATAAAACACTGAGTATAGTTAGCAACACTATTAAAATTTAGTTATAAAGTAAGCCCGCAGGGGTATCTGTTGCTTGCAGTTACTTGGGGAGTAGCGACCTCACTGGTTACCACAGCTCAGTACTCCATGTACTTCGTCAGAACAGTACACAATACACTTAAACTACATACGCTCTACACTTCACAGACAAGGACAAACACATTACACAAGCTAGGGTCTCCGTCCCTAGTAAATTGGCGTAAGCCAAGGGAAAAGGAAGGGATTAGCTCAGTGGTAGCACGCTGGATTAGCAACCCGGTCGTTCTGGGTTCGAATGCAGCATGCTGCCCTTAGATCTTCTCTTCCTATGAGCCTCTAAAACTCACTATACAGTGATGAGCAGTGTTGTCTGTAGGTAGAGAACACTGCTTGGAGGCCGGCAGTGCACTGAGAAAGCTGCGGAGGCACAATAGATCTTTCCCGGTCGTAGTGCGATAATTCCCTACAACAAACTACGATCTAGTTTATTATACACTATTTTCTAATGTCTAATCATAATTTATAATCATTCCATTTTGTCATTAAACACACACACACATAGTAACATAACCTTATAACCTCCCCACTCATATACAACCAACAAACCAACAAGTGTGAGTGTAACAAAAACATTCCGTTGAAGTCAGAACATTACACGCAAACTTAATAAATTTGCTCTGACGATAGATGAAAATCTGAAATCGGTCAGGAATAAAAGAAATATGCATGCTATGACGGATAAAATAGACAGATATTATTCCAGCATTGCGGACCCATCCATATATTCAACAATTTTATTTAAATTTTGAATCCACTATGCAATTAATGTACTTTCATAATATTACAAAGGGAGATATTTTAGATATTTTAACTGTGTACCGATATGGTACTTTAAAGGTAAGTTTAACGTTACCGTTCCCGTACTGATCTGTGGTAATCCGTGGGGACGCTACTCCCCAAGTAACTGCATGCAACAGATACCTCTTGCAGGCTACGTATACTATATTAAAGCACATTATAAACATTGCCAGAAACTCAAATTTGAAGTAAATATTTGTTGTGGTGGTTGGTTCCGCAGAGCTGGAAAGCATCAGATACATTTTCCGTGGTAGCCTGCTTCATTTTGTGGTCATCGACCGGTTTCGGGCATTCGCCCATCTTCAGGATGCGTTTTTCAAACAGTGTGACAACACAGACTCGCACAGAGTAACTTAGTTTCACACTAACTGAGGTATATTTTTAAAATATCCCTCAGGTATTTTAAAACTGAGGTATTTTAAAAATATACCTCAGTTAGTGTGAAACTAAGTTACTCTATACGAGTCTGTGTTGGCACACTGTCTGAAAAACGCATCCTGAAGATGGGCGAACGCCCGAAACCGGTCGATGACCACAAAATGAAGCAGGCTACCACGGAAAATGTCTTTGAAGTAAATATGCTAACCGGAAGTGAAGTGCGCCTTTACATAATAGCCTTTTGAGGTTTTTTTTTTTGGAATTTTCTCGAAATCAATTGAAATGATTTTCTTTAAACTAGAAATGTTAATTGCCTAGATGAAAATATATCACTTTTATATAGTAAATTTTACCGGGCAAATTTATTTTTTGCGAGGTTTCTGTGAGATCTGTTAGTTTAGGTTTAAATTTAAACTGCCTCTACAAATCTTTTTTATTCCGATTGTAGCGCTGCCACAAAGTCTACCACCTTTTTTTTATGACCAGACCACCTAAATTTTGTAAACATAATAATTTTATAGAAAAATTTGTGAATTAAATTTTAAGATCCCTTCCAATCTGTCAAAGTTGGTGTTCCGCAAGGCAGCATCTTAGGACCTTTATTATACACAGTATACACTGCAGACATCCCAACTCACCCTGAAACAGTTATTACTTCCTTCGCAGACGATACAGCCATCCTTTCTATCCATACTGACCCAGTAATATCTCATAGTCAGCTACAGAACCATCTATCATCTCTTGAAACATGGTTCAAAACTTGGAGAGTCAAACTGAACGAAAACAAATGCCAGCATGTCACATTTACCCTTCGACACATTACCTCTCCACCAATATACTATAACAGTATCCCATTACCTGCTGCTGATGTTGTCCGCTATCTTGGGCTTTATATTGACAAACGACTTACATGGAACCCACATACACGACTCAAAAGAAAAGAACTGAACATACGATTCAGACTACTGAAAAGACTTCTGGACTACAGATCGAAACTCACACTACAAAATAAAAGACTCATCTACATAGCCATCTTAAAACCTGTTTGGGCCTACGGAATCGAACTGTGGGGTTCAACTAAGCATTCTAATCTTCAACGTATCCAGTCCCTGCAATCTAAAATCCTTAGAACCATTGTCAACGCTCCCTACTATGTCTCTAACAAAACAATCCACACAGACTTAGACATACCCTTCCTACAAGACTTTATCAAAGCACGATACAATAAATTCCACACGTCCTTATCCTCTCATCACAATCCTCTTGTCCGTCGTCTTTCGTCCCGAACCCTCCCTGACAATCCTTCCCGACGCCTGAAACGTCAATGGCCACGAGACTTGCTCACAGAAGATCACAGAGGAACACAGAACACAGAAGATTGTGAACAACAAGAACACAGAAGATAGCGAACATTAACTATAATTATTAGGAGTGCTACCACTGGGTAGTTTCTCCTCTCTTTAATTGCTTACACATATTTACTTATGGCAACTATGCTGTTGTAAATAACAATAAATAAATAAAAAAATATTAAAAAAAAATTTAAAATAAAGTCATGTGTTTCTCACCAGACTAGAATGGATCCATACCGGAAGTTAAGCGCCAAAAAATGAGAAGCAATGAATAATATGATATAATAACTAAATAAGAATAATAAATTGATTAAACTTAAAAGTGAATGTTGTTAAAAGAGAAATGTGTTAACAGTCGTAATTTTTAAACAGAGGGGAAGTGAGACACATTGCTTTAAAGAATGATTTACAGCGGCGAGGCAAACTTCCTGTTAACACTGGGTGTGTGCGTGTCAGTCAGTATATTTTTTCTCTTTTTTTTTTTTTTTTTTGTTTTCTTTATATTTGTTTAGTTCAACAGGATTCAGTATAAATGGAAGAAAAGAAACGGGTGCTGCGAAAGGAACTAAATTTTAGTCACTCTACTGGATTATTAAAAATTTGTAATTTTATTTATATTATGTATAAAATATAAACCGGTTATGCTAGATAATATCTGGTATTTCATCCGTCGTAGCATGCATTTTTCTTTTATTCCTTTGTTTGTTTTGAATGCTGTTCTCAAGCCTAGTTTTTTTTTTTTTTTTTTTAAAGTTTGTCAGTTAGTACACCTCGTTCCCTTTGCATATGAAAGTGACGAATATATTGGGGGTTGTGGGATTTTCGTCTTGGTTGCGGTTTAGTCTGTTTTTTCCTTAATAATTTGTTGACAACACTAGCAGGGTATTCGTTTTTTTTTTTTTGTGGCTACAGTGTTGAGTTCTTGTTTGTAGTTCGTCGCTGTGAGTGGTATAGTTTCTAGCCTGTTAGTTAAATGTCTGAGGGCTGCTAGTTTGTGTTGAGTGGGATGATGGTAACTATATGGTACTATGATATTGGTAGAAGTGGGTTTTTCCATAAATGCCGTAGTCTGTTTTGTTATTATTTCTGGTAACTTTTAAGTCTAGGAAGTTGAGAATGCCATGTGTATTCCGCGTTGCTAGTCCAGCGCTCTATCATTGAGCTAATTCCTTCCTTCTCCCTTGGTTTACGCCAATTAACTAGGGACGGAGACCCTAGTTTGTGTACTGTGTGTTATCCTTGTCAGTAAAGGGTAGGAGTGTATGTAGTTTAAGTACATTGTATACTACTTTCTCACCCAATTTCTCACGGGACACGGTTTGCTTTGCCGTTTACCTGTGTAGGGTGGGGAAGGTGGGAGACTCGGCGTGCATATAAGGGGACGCCGCCAGAGACGACGCCTGCCACACCATTTTCGTGTGCGGGAGATGGGCGAGAGAAAGACGAAGGCTGGAGGCTGAAATCGGGAGGGTTACCCCGGAAATGGTGGTGAGGACCATGCTCATCCGAAGAGATCGGTGGGACAGGGTAGCTATCTTTGACCGGACAGTCCTTTGGATGAAGATTATTGAGATGAACCGGCACCTCGGCCCTCCGAGGACGGTGTCCAGCTAGTCTGGAGTGGGCCCGTTAGGGCGTGTTACGAGGCACCACCCCGAAGTAATACCTTAGCAGTTCCGGGATGGGCGTATGACTGCGAGGGAGGGAGGAGGGGGTTTTTAGTGGGTGCGAGTCCCACACTCGTGCGAAGGCATTTCTCCCCCTACTTAAAAAAAAGAAGTACAATGTGTACTGTTCTGACGAAGTGCATGGAGCACGGAGCTGTGGTAACCTGTGGGGTCGCTTCTCCCCAAGTAACTGCATTCAACAGATACCTTTGCGGGCTAGAGATAGCACAACGCTTCTGTTCTCCAAGAACCCTCAGAAGATCAATTTTCCCGAGAAAATGTTTCAAATAAAAGTGATAGGCATGTATAAACTGCTGGACAAAAGTATTGCATAAAATTTCAAAATGTTTTCTTTCATGATAATATATTAGTTTTTCTTTTGTTTTTTTATGGATTCATTTTAAATAAACTCAGACCCAATGGACAACAAGATAAAACCAATTTGTTTATGTTTTTGTAACGAATAATCCGTTCATACCTTGCAAACACAAATCATCCTAGTACATCATATCATTGCCTCTGAGTAATTACTCCCTCTTACAAAGTTTTCTTCAGTGTATTTGTTATAAGTTTTTTTTTCTTTTAAAGATTGTTTTAATTTTTTTAAAACATTAAATGTCTCGTGAAGGAAATAATTCTGAAGAAATAGCAGTTCGTGTGGTAATATTGCATGAAGAAGGGGTTCAGCAGTCAATTATTGCTCAGAGACTAGGAATGAACCAATCCGTTGTTTCAAGAATATTAATGGGCTACAGGGAGACTGGGAGACACTCCCGAAGACCTGTCACGGGCCGTCCCAGAAGTACAACTCGGACAGATGAGAGATTTATTCTTCTGAATGTGTTAAGAAACAGGTTCGTCAATAGCAATCAATTACGTCCCTTGATCGCTGATGTCCGTAATGTCCATTTTTCAAGTAGGACAGTCAGAAGAAGGTTAAATGAAGCAAACTTGGCTTCCAGGATACCCGCTACTGGCCCTCTTCTCACCAGAGCACATAAAGTAGCCAGACTGCAATATTCACGAGAATATATCAATTGGACAACAGAGGATTGGAAACATGTTTTATTCACAGATGAGTCAAGATTCACCCTACATTCTCCAGGTGGAAGGATGAGAGTTTGGAGACGTCAAAGTGAGAGATATGCAGAAGTGGAGCCGGTGTTATGATTTGGGGAGGCATAAGTTTTGACGGACGTAACAGACTTACATATCGTGGAAAATGGGAAGCTAAATGCCCGGAAGTACCTTGAAGAGGTTCTTCAGCGATATGTTATGCCAATTTCTGAAAGAGTCAGTGATGATTTTCTATTAATGCAGAACAATGCCAAATGTCACACTGCTCGAGTTGTCCTTTGAGTACTTACAGGATGTTGGGATTCGACGTTTGGTTTCTCTACCGAGAAGTCCAGACCTAAATCCAATAGAACACCTTTGGGACACAATTGGAATACAGCTCAGACTTCGCCTGATTGCTCCTAGCACTCTCAGGGAGCTACGTACAGCAGTTATTGGAAGAATGGAATGAGATTTCTCAAGAGGTTATCCAAAATCTAATCTCTTCAATGCCAAAGAGGCTTCCTGCAGTTATCAGAGCAAGAGGAGGTATCACTAAATACTGTTGAAAAAACAAATGAAGAACTGATAATAAATAAGAACCATTTTAATTTTGAATTTTACAGATTTTTTTTTTTGAGCTTTATTTTTTATTCTGTGTAATAAAATCAGGTTTTTCTTATATTTTTGGTAGTTGTTCTTTTTTGCCTTTGGATTAGAGTTCAACAACATGAGTCTATTAAAAAAAATCTGGTGTGAAACATTCACACAACTTTCTCTACTCCAGTTCTCAAATTATAATTGACCAAATTTTTATAGTTTGTGTACACATTTAATGAATTCGTCGAAAAACTGAAAAAAAACTATCTAGTAAAAGCGCACTTCCGGTTTAATTTTCTTGAAACTTGGAATTTTGGCCATCTATTTATTTCTAATTAATTTTGTTTGGATGATAGACTTTAGAGTAAAACATAACCCCACCCCTCCCCTAAAAGTGCCATTAAATGAATTTTTCCAGAGAAATGTTTTAAATAAAAGTTGTAGATCTTTGTATGTTTAGTTTATACACGAAGTTTCAAGAAAATCGTCGGAGTCATTTTTGAGAAAATATCGAAAAAGAGAATAAATCATTTAGAAAAATTGGTAACGTAAACGCACTTCCGGTTATTCGATTTTTTTTTCAAACTCTGGAATTTCAACAACATATTTAATTCTAATTAACATTATTTAGATGACAGAATTGTCTAATAAACTAAAATAGCACTTTACATGAAAACCTAACTCCACCCCTCCCCCAAAAATGCCCTTCATTGCATTTTCCCGGAGAAATGTTTCAAATAAAAGTTGTAGCTCTTTGAATATGTGGTTGATATTTCAAGTTTAAAGAAAATCGTCGGAGCCATTTTTGAGAAAATCGCAAAAAAGTAAAAAATCCAACTAGTAAAGTGGTACTTCCGGTTGAGGAATTTTGACAGATAACGCACAGTCAAATCGCATGGTGATACCTAACCGGAATATTGAGTTTCAGTTTTCTAGGGTTTTTCGTTTTTGAGCTATGCTGTTCACATACGCACACACACACACACAGAGACCATTTGCAAAAAACCACTTTTTTGGACTCAGGGGACCTCAAAACGGATATTTCCGGTGAAAACTCGATATCGAAAATTTGACACGATTACAATACTTCCTCTTACTTAGGAGTAAGAGAAAGTAAAAAAGTAACATAATACAATACATACATAGATTTAAAACAATAATTGTTGCATGACCCGGTTCTAGTGCAGTTGTATAAGTATGACTTGGAAGCGCATACAGTTTGAGGCAGTCCCTTACTGGACCCCAGACCGCTTGTAACATATCTAAACAGAGCATTGAAATTTGAATTGCAAACTCTCCCAATGTCACACCATAGACTATTTATAGCCTAACGCTCCAACAATGCCCTCGATTTTAAACCAGAGATTGATTGCCTATCCCAGATGATATTTACTGCACATGTTTGGACCAGCATTAAGGAGTAATTGGGAAGCTCAATTTAACATGTTACTCTCAAATGAATCTACGTTTTTGTTTTTTTTTAACTTCAAATAGGCTTTCCTTGGGCAGCAGTCCGGGTCCATTTAAGTAACTTGATTCACCAGTTAATTGTTTTTTTAAAAAAAGTAATGTTTCTGCATTCCGAATTCAACTTGAATAAAATAATTAGGGTTTAAAAAAAAAAAAAAACTGAGTTAAAACAATTGCTAATTTAATTCTAATTAACATTATTTAGTTGTCAGAATTGTCTAATAAACTGAAATAGCACTTTAGATGGAAACCTAACCCCACCCTTCCCCCCAAAAGTGCCTTTAAATGCATTTTTCCGGTTAAATGTTTCAAATAAAAATTGTAGCTCTTTGTATGTGTGGTTGATGTTCCAGGTGTAAAGAAAATCGTCGAAGCCATTTTTGAGAAAATTGAAAAAAGGTAAACAATCTAACTAGTGGAAGTGGTACTTCCGGTTGAGGAATTTTGACAGATAACCGTACTGTCTTAGATCTCATGGTGATATCTAAACGGAATAAGAAGTTTCAACTTTCTACGGTTTTTAGTTTTTGATCTATGCTGTTCACATACATACATACACACAGACTATTTGCTAAAAAAAACACTTTTTTGGACTCAAGGGGGACCTCAAAACGGATATTTCCGGTGAAAACTCGATATCGAAAATTTTACACGATTACAATACTTCCTCTTACTTAGGAATAAGAGAAAGTAAAAATACGAAAATACCTTTCAATATCAAATTATAATATTTTGAAATTTTATGAATACTTTTTGTCCAGCAGTTTATATATTATGTAGATAGTACACAAAGTTTAAACAAAATCAGTTTTCGAGATAATCAGGAAAAATTTAAAATAAATAAAATAAAAAACATTTAGTAAAGTCATACTTCCGTTGATGAATTTTGCACGAAATCTTCATGTCTTGATGGTCCTGCTGGTAGTGTCTAAACGGAATACTAAGTTATTTAGCCTCTTACGACTTTTCAAATTTTTTGATATATTCTGTTAACATACAGACATAGACAAAATTGCTAATAAATTCTTTTCTTATTCAGGCGGACCATTCAATTTCGAAAAATCTGACATGGCAAATACTACCTCCTCCGAGAAATATAAGAGAAGTAAAAATAATAATTAAGAAATTTGTTGTGGTGGTTGGTTTCCGCAGAGCTGGAAAGCATCAGAGACATTTTCCATGGTAGCCTGCTTCATTTTGTTGTGGTCATCGACCGGTTACGGGCGTTCGCCCATCTTCAGGATGCGTTTTTCAGACAGTGTATTTTTGTTTAATTTTGAATTTAAACTTTCTTGGGTTTTTTAGAGCCGCTGTAAATCGTACAGATAGCGCTAATTGTAAGGTTTAAAATGATTACAATCAACGTTTTTCTTAAAGTGTAAATAAATATCTCCTTTTTTTAATATTTAAAAATAATAATAGGTATGTGTAAATATTTCACCGTATTTCTTTAAATTAATACCAATATTGAATACACCACATTATGACAGAATATTAATGCAATATTATTGTAAAATAACATTAAAATTTGAATCTTAAATAAATTTTTTACTTTTAACAACTGTTTAAAATAATTAAATAACAAATATTTATTACAAGATTCTAATATTATTCCTTAAGATTGTGTAAAATATGTATTATACTAACAAATTATTTATGTATTATTACGAAAAAAAAATCTGGTGTGAAACACTCACACAACTTTCTCTTACTCCAGTTCTCAAAATGATAATTGACAAATTTTATAGTTTGTGTACCAAATTTAATGAAATTCGTCGAAAACTGAAAAAACTGTTCAGTAAAAGCGCACTTCCGGTTTACTAATTTTCTTGAAACTCGGAATTTCATCCATCTATTTATTTCTAACTAATTATGTTTGGATGATAGAATTGTATAATGAACTAGGATACCACTTTGATGAAAATCTAACCCCACCCTCCCCTAAAAGTGCTCTTAAAAGAAATTTCCCAGAGAAATGTTTTAGATAAAAGTTGTAGATCATTGCATGTTTAGTTTATATAAGAAGTTTCAAAAAAAATCGTCAGAGCTATTTTTGAGAAAATTGCGAAAAAGTGAATAAATCATTTAGTAAAGTGGTAAAGTAAACGCACTTCCGGTTATCCGATTTTTTCAAACTCGGAATTTCAACAACATATTTGATTCTAATTAACATTATTTAGATGGCAGAACTGTCTAATAAACTGAAATAGCACTTTAGATGGAAATCTAACCGCACCCCTCCCCCAAAAGTGCCCTTCAATGCATTTTCCCGGAGAAATGTTTCTAATAAAAGTTGTAGCTCTTTGTATGTGTGGTTCATGTTTAAAGTTTAAGAAAATCGTCGGAGCGATTTTTGAGAAAATCGCAAAAAAGTAAAAAATCCAACTAGTAAAGTGGTACTTCCGGTTGAGGAATTTTTACAGATAACCTACAGTCAGATCCCATGGTGACCTCTAAACGGAATATCAAATTTCAACTTTCTACGATTTTTCGTTTTTCAGCTATGCTGTTCACATACATACATACACACACACACACGGACACACACACACACACACACACACACACACACACAGACCATTTGCTAAAAACCACTTTTTTGGACTTAGGGGACCTCAAAACGGATATTTCCGGTGAAAACTCGATATCGAAAATTTGACACGATTACAATACTTCCTCTTACTAAGGAGTAAGAGAAAGTAAAAAAAAAAAACATACAAAATATGTATGATTCTAAAAAAAAAAAAAAAAAAAAAAATTACCAATAATTTACTGGTAAACCGGTATTTTAATTTCATTTACCGAATTACCGATAAATGAAAAAGTCGGTAAATTACAATCCCCAGTTCATTTCTAGTAGCTCAGGATAGTGTACTTTGCAAAGCTACGTGAATTAAACAAGCTGTTAAAATTGGTTAATTTTTTTTTTTTTTTTTTTATGCAGCACGCCACAAATCATATAAATTGTTGTGTGGTGGTTGGTTTCGCCAGTAGCTGGAAAGGCATCCAGAGCATTTTCCGTGGTAGCCTTTTTTGCTGCATTTTGTTGTGGTCCATCGACGGTTCGGGCGTTCGCCATCTTCAGGATGCGTTTTTCAGACAGTGTGGACAACACAGACTCGCACAGAGTAACTTAGTTTCACATTAACTCTTCAGAGTGTGTTGCCACACTGTCTGAAAAACGCATCCTGAAGGGTGGGCGAACGCCCGAAACCGGTCGATAACTACAAAATGAAGCAGGCTACCACGGAAAATGTCTCTAATAATTAAGAAATATTTTTAGACTCACATTATTAGTCAGTCAAACAACAAATTCATAAAGAATATTTGAAATATATTTTCAACTTTTAAGTGAATCACTGTAAAGTAATTTGGCTAAGAAAAAAATCTGGTGTGAAACACTCACACAACTTTCTCTTACTCCAGTACTCAAAATTATAATTGACAAATTTTATAGTTTGTGTACCAAATTTAATGAAATTCGTCGAAAAGTGAAAAACACTGTCCAGTAAAATGTACGGTTACACTAATTTCCTTGAAACTCGGTAATTTTTTTTTTTCGTCATATATTAATTTCTAGTTATTTCAATTTGGATGAACCGAATTGTAATAATCAAACTCGTGAAGTATTTTAAAAGAAAAACATAAGCCCCCTCCCCCAAAGTCCCCTTAAATGAATTTATCAGGGGAAAAGTTCAAATAAAAGTTGTAGCTCTTTATATGTATAGTTAACAACGCTGGTTTAAAGAAAATCGTTGGAGCCATTTTCGAGAAAATACCAGAAAACTGAAAATTATATTTCAGTAAAAACGCACTCCGGTTATCTATTTTTTTTTCAAACTCGGAATTTCAACAACATATTTAATTCTAATTAACATTATTTAGATGACAGAATTGTCTAATATACTGAAACAGCAGTAAGATGAAAACCTACCCCACCCCTCCCCCAGAAGTGCCCTTAAATGAATTTTCCTGGAGAAATGTTTCAAATAAAAGTTGTAGCTCTTTGTATTTGTAGTTGATATAACAAGTTTAAAGAAAATCTTCGGAGCCATTTTTGAGAAAATTGCAAAAACGTAAAAAAAACAACTAGTAAAGTGGTACGTCCGGTTGAGGAATATTGACACATAACGCACCGTCAGATCCCATGGTGATACCTAAACGTAATATCAAGTTTGAACTTTCTACGATTTTTCGTTTTTGAGCTATGCTGTTCACATACATACACACACACAGACACACACACACACACACACACACACATACAGACCATTCGCTAAAAACCACTTTTTTGGACTCAGGGGACCTCAAAAGGATTATTCCTGGTGAAAACTCGATATCGAAAATTTGTACACGTTACAATGCTCTCTTACTAGGAGTAAGAGAAAGTAAAAAAATATATGAAACTGAACGCTACTTTCTATACAATAAAAGAATACTTGAAAGAAAATCTTAACTGTTTATTTTACTTTGATCTTTTCCCGGCTAAAGATATATTCGTTATGTATGTATATTGGTTTAAGGGAGGTCTTGAAAAATCCTTGGATATATTATACATATATATTTATTTTTTTTTTTGTCGGTGAATACATAAAAAAGAATTTCACTATACTGACTGACCGGCTTGAATTTTTAAGTCGGTAAAACTAGTGGAATTACTTTGTGTTTGCTTTAAAAACTGGAGATGCTTTTATGGATAATAGAAAGGGCGTTTTTTTTTTTTGTAAGTTATGCTGTTTTTGTAAGTTATGCTGTGGATATGCTCTAGTTTTATCTGGTTAGCCCCTTAAATACAATAAGTAATGCCCGGGGGGAGTATAATAATCTCTTTGCAATTGTCATTGTTAACACTGTGGAACGGGAAGAAGTTGGTTTTTAGCAGTGCTTTAGTCTTTTTAAGGTAACAGACAGTTAAGAGAGAGAATTAGGATGAAAGGTTTTTATAAGGGGCCCTTGGCCAAAATAAAAAAAAAAAATAAAATAAAATAAAATAAAGAAAGCAATATAAAGCCTACTGACATGTATATTATTTACAAGTCCTCCTAACTGGAGGCTCCTTCTTAAAAAAAAAAAAAAAAAGGGGGAGGTCGGGTTCCTTTGATCTGTTCACCTTTTCTCTCCTACCATGGACGGTTCTTCTTTGCTTTTCTGCCACCACTTCCTCACTCTCTAGGACTAAAACTAGTCTTTTCTCATGGTTCTTTTACTTTACCACACTGTTCTTTACACACTTCACTACAAAAAAAAAAAAAGCATTCTCCCTGGCGTCGTTTCTCTTTTCTCTTTTGTTAGTATAATCATTCATTTCTCTCATTTCTCTTGTTCTTTACTTCTTTATTTATTTTTATTTTACCCTGAATCTCTCTTTCTCTCTGCATGCACCAAATAGTGGACTATTTTTCACTTGTCGGCACTTCTCAACTAAAGTTTTATTGTACCGCTGTCACCCTGGGGGCCTCTCTTTTTGGCCTCC
>JAAEAF010012230.1:0-13659 GCA_011037195.1 Triatoma infestans | reverse complement strand
GAAACTTGATATTACGTTTAGGTATCACCATTGGATCTGGCGGTGCGTTATCTATCAAAATTTCTCAACCGGAATTACCACTTCTATCATCTTTAAGTTTTTTTTTTTCGTTTTTGCAATTTAATCAAAAATGGCTTCGATGATTTTCTTTAAACTTTAAACATCAACCACACATACAAAGAGCTCGGGCACGGCGACGGACTATCTCCGATGGCTTTCATCTAAAAAGTGCGGATTTTCAGTATATTAGACAATTCTGTCATCTAAATAATGTTAATTAGAATTAAATTGTTGTTGAAATTCCGAGTTTGAAAAAAATCGGATAACCGGAAGTGCGTTTACTTTACCACTTTACTAAATGATTTATTCACTTTTTCGCAATTTTCACAAAAATGGCTTTGACGATTTTTTTGAAACTTCGTATATAAACTAAACATGCAAAGATCTACAACTTTTATCTAAAACATTTCTCTGGAAAATTTCTTTTAAGAGCACTTTAGGGGAGGGGGGGTTAGATTTTCATCAAAGTGGTATCCTAGTTCATTATACAATTCTATCATCCAAACATAATTAGTTAGAAATAAATAGATGGCTGAAATTCCGAGTTTCAAGAAAATTAGTAAACCGGAGGTGCGCTTTTACTGAACAGTTTTTTCAGTTTTCGACGAATTTCATTAAATTGGTACACAAACTACAAAATTTGTCAATTATCATTTTGAGAACTGGAGTAAGAGAAAGTTGTGTGAGTGTTTCACACCAGATTTTTTTTTTTTGTAAAGCTTGGAATTAAAGAACCGTTACTTTATACACACAGACACACACACAAAAGTAGTTTTTTTTTTAAAGTTTATACACAATTCTAGAACAAGGAATATATTTTATAAAATTTAATGGCAGTGATATATTGTGATAATACCACAGACAAGAAGTAAAAGTTTAATATACAAGTTCTTATACATAGAAGAGTGCTCTAAGAATTTGGGATGTGGCCAATGCCTTAAGCTGTTAAAAACGAAACTAGCTTCCAAGTGAGTATTACCTCTGTAAATATGAATGGAGGAACAAAAATATTAGATATTATAATTATTTTGTAAGGTTACTCACTCAAACAGTTTCATACAAAATTGAAGCGTTTTTAAAAATGATTTCTATTCAATGCTGGTGGGAGGCACACGCCCTTTCCCCAGATCTCTACTTTTACTAACACACAATTTATAGATATAATTAACAATAAGCGTGAGTAATTCATGTTAACGATTTTATCCAGTAAAAATGTGATGTGAAACTCACAAAACGTCTTACTCATTTGTTCTAACATCAATATAGAGGTGCCAAGGGGGGGGGACAAGTACCTAGCAAGTAGTAGAAGTATAGTCCAGAAGAGTGTGCCAATAACATTAAATAACCCTCTAACATCTGGTAATTTTTTTGTTTTTTTTTTCAACGCCATTAGTTTGGCCTTTCGACCATGCTTCTTCTGGCAGCCCAGTATAAATGTGCATCATACACGAAAGTGGATTGCACAGATGATGTAACATTTTTTAGTTCGGGGTAGAGAGCTAAATGCTTTTCTGTTATGTCTTCCCCGCCGCACAAAGGGCAATGGGAGTTGTCAACAATCGCTATACGGTGGAGGTATTTCTGTAGCAGATTGTGGCCCGTCAGCATACAGACGCAGGCAGAGTATGTCTCCCACTTCCGTCCAGCTCCCTTATCTCTGTACTGATTGTGCCATATGACAACGATACTAGAGCCTTTAAATTTCTTAGTGAAACGGGTAGGTCAGATTGTTCTTTTTTCGATCCCTCCTTAGCATGTTCGTTCCCGTAAATTCGCAGTGTAGCCTCGGTATCCACTGCAATACAATGAGTTTACCCGCTTTAGTCAGGCGGCTAATAATGTTTTTTTTTTTTACACGCAGCTTCCAGCCAACCTTCGCTGGTTTCCGGTAGCGTAAGCGATCGTATAACCGACTGGGGGAGTCGATCAGCAACACTACCTTCTCCTCAGGCCTAGTACACACAAAAAGTCTAGGGCAACATGGAGACAGCATACATTTCCTCATCATAAATTGTCGCACCCGTCTGGAAGAGGGATGCTTTCTTAGAACGCTTTTGAGAAAATTACCGGCTACGGCTCGCCTCTTATTGGCGTCAGCTCATCCGTCCAGTATATATATATATGAAGCCATTCGCTTACTGGATATTTTGTTTCTATTGCCTCCAATAATATAAGCTTCATCTGAATTCCACTCAAATTAGTTTTAGCGCTGACGCCATTAGGTACCTCAAGTCTTCCTTTGGCCATTTGGTAATAATATAACACTATGAATTCCAGAGAACTCAGAGACGTTCCAAGAAATAAGTGATGATAGATTTATATCTTTGCAGTTAGATCTAAGTTGCAAAAAAAAAAAAAATCGTTATACTCGTACTTAAGTATATGCCAAAAAAAACCTCAAAAACCTATTCTGTAATGTCACTCCTCCAGTTTATCGATTTTTCTTCATATGAGGAATTTTAGCAATACTTCCAATGTATAAACGACAACACTGATAGTAGAACCATAATTTGTATTAAAGTGATAATTTTAGAGGAAAGCTTAATATAATGGATGTGTTAGGTGGAGAGAATTTGGGTCTGGTTGATGAAATGAGAAGACTTTGGTTAACACTGGTTAACTATGTATAATAATAATGAGACACAGTCTGCCGGGACTTTACAATAGAGAATGGTTAAGGTAGAGTGGTATGAAAATGACACGAAGTGACTGGCTAGTAAGAACTGTATTGAACTGTATCGAACTGTCCATCTCTGGACTGTCCGTCGCTGTATTTAAACAGTTTCTCCCACTCAAGTCCGAGAGAGTGGTTGGGTTCGTTTCTTTTCTCTTCTCTTTACCCTCATAGGTTGCTTGTTACATTAACAATATTATTTGGTATTTTATCCATCGTAGCATTTATATTTCTTTTATTCCAGGCAATTTCGGATTTTCATCCAAAATTCAGTGTAAATTTATCAAGTTCAAGCAGAGAGTCCATTTTAACTCAATGTTTCATTTTACACTAGACACTTAATTGATAATCAACAAACCAAATTAATTGTCGAGTGTTAACAGAAACGTTGCGTTAAAATGAACTCTCTGCACGAACTTGATAACTATGGAGGAAACTCCGAAACCAGTCTGGAATAAAAGAAATATGCATGCTACGATGGATAAAATATCAGGTGTCATCCAGCAATTGTGTGGACCCATCCACAGTTCAAGCTTAACGGTATTGTGCGCCCAGTACCCATTAAAAAAAAACGATTTGCCCGGGAAAATGATAGGTATTGATGTCTAGTATCTGAAGTTTAAAGAAAATCGTTGGAGATATTTTAAACAGTAAAAGCTGGTAAAGTTAATGGATTTTGATTCTTCGTATCAGATGTGGCGATAGTACCTAAACTGCATACCATGTTTAAGCTTCCTGCAATTTTATTCTCACACACAAACCTAAAAACTTTTTCTTTTTTTTTCTTACTAGGGGACCCTAAAACATGTATTTCCGGTGACTCAGTTCCGTAAAACTCAATTCGAAAATTTGGCACGCTCACAATACTTCCGCTTGTGGGCCACCGTTTTCCAGGCTGAGGTTTATGCAATTCTTTGCTGTATTTTGGATGAGAGGGTGCGTAACACTAATTTAAAAGGGTGTTTGTATCTGCTCGGATAGCCAGGCTGCGTTGAAGGCGCTTAATTCATGTGTCTTCACTTCCAGATTGGTGTTGGAATGTTCTAGAAGACTGGAAGATCTTTCTTCATTAAAGGATGTGCTTCTGGTCTGGGTTCCAGGTCATATGGGAATTTTTGGGAATGAGGAGGTGGATAGGTTTGCCAAATTAGGTGCCTCTCTCCCTTTCATTGGTCCAGAGCCTGCTGTTGGTGTGTCTTCTGACACATGTTTGTCGGGCTTTCAGACGTGGATGACCTCACAGCACTCATCCTTATGGATGAGTGCAGTGGGTTGTCGGCAGTCTAAAATGCTCATTGGGGGCCCGGGCGGAGCTTTGAGTAGTGGGGTCCGATGTCTTTCACGGACCTCCCTCAGGTATCTGGTTGGATTCCTCACTGGGCATTGTGGTTTAAGGAGACATCTCTATATAATGGGACTTGTGCCTGACCCTTTTTGTAGAGTTTGTGAAACTGAGGAGGAAACACCCATGCATCTGATGACGGATTGTTTGGGTTGTGAGGAGATTAGGTTTAGGACCTTCGGCCGGAATAGGATGTCGGTAGAGGATCTTAAGCTGTGTCCTTTTAAGGTTTTGGTCCGATTTGTTCGGTCTGTTGTGAAACTTAGATGGTTGAAACCTGGGCCTGGATTTTCATTCTAGTCCCAGTGGTTGTTATTCTTTAGGGGTAGCCATATGGGCCCTGGGGGGCTTTGGATAGCGTAGGGTTTTGCCCTCCCCTTTTGCGAATAATAATAATACTTCCGCTTGCAGCAGCAACAAAAACATTCAGTAGATTAATAAAACATTTGTTTTATAGATTTGGAACGAATATGTTGTATAGAATGCCGTGACGGGTTGCTAAAAGAAATATCAAATTTTGCGGGTATAAAATCAATTGCAAAAAGTTGACAAGATTGTAGTAAAAGAAAGTAAAAATTGGCCAGTGACTAAAATTAGTCCCTGCAAAGAGGCTATCTGCAAAGGTCATCAAAATAGAATTTCTTTATCAGGGAAGAATCATTTTCAAATTATGCTATCAAAGGATTGGTAATATCCTATTTGATAAGAAATTTTATTCCTTGGGTTTATAGGTAATAGGGGGGCCTCAGCAGGCCGTTTTGGCACTGACAATTCCAATAATCTTATTTTAGTCCACATGAATATTCTTGTCTTTATTTTTTAATAAACACCAATGCAAATATTCAAGAAAAATTGCAAATTAAGTGAATAAAAAAAATTGGCAAAACTACAAGAAACTAATCATTGTTAATCCATTAAATACAGAAATAATTGTAAAATCACATATTTAATATGGTTGACTGGATTATGAATAGTTGACTAATAATTAAAAATGATGTAAAATCAATGATTATTAAATAATATATAATAATTTCTAATTATAAACGTAATAAAATTATTAAAAAAAATAATAATTATTATATCTACCTCATATATATAAAAAGATTACCTAAAAGTCTGTGGCATTACTATTCACCTTTTTTTTTAAAGCATTGTTCGTATGTCAGAATAGCTGGATCAATTCCCAGGAATTTCCAATAACATTCCCTGTTTTCAGTTCTTTTATCAATGTTTTTCCAAAAGTTGTTAATAGCGAGCCCCACGAGCCCGCAAAGCTGCTGAATCAGACTACTATAGTTGATTGCAAAATGTGTGTATATTGCTTGTATTTGGGATTTCCATAATCTTGAAAATGATGCGTCGTAGCTAAAATTTAGCTTTTTTCTCGACCCCAAAAAAGGAGTTACCGGCTATTGAAGAAATCTTCAAAATTACAAATAACACGGAGAGAAACATTAATAACACATAGACATTTTCCATGATAGCCGGCTTCCTTTTGTGGTTTCCATCGACCGGTTTTCGGGCATTCGCCCATCATCAAATTTTTTTTGTCTAACAGTGTAATAACATAGACTTGTGGTATTTTATCCGTCGTAGCATGCATATTTATTTCCTTCCTGACCTGGTTTCGGAATTTCATCCATCGTCACCAAGTTCACCAAGTTCGTGTTGAGAGTTCACTTGAACGTAATGTTTCTGTTGCACTCACACTTGTTGGTTTTATCAAATAATATAGATAATAATATCGATAAAACCAACAAGTGTGAGTGCAATAGAAACATTCGTTGAAGTGAACTCTCTACACGAACTTGGTGAATTTACTCTGAAGATGGGTGAAAATCCGAAACCAGCCAGGAAGGAAATAAATATGCATGATACGACGGATAAAATACCAAATGTTATCCAGCATTGCGGATCCATCCACATTTTGAACATAGACTTGCACAGTGCAAATATAGTTGATACACTAAAAAAAAAAAAAAAAAACCCAACCACAACCCAACTACGAAGAGAAACTGTTAGTCAATATTGCTAACCAGTCTTAGACAATTTAAAACATTATTTATAGTTACCATGGTAACAGTTTCTAAGCCATGCCTCTTCTATTTTCTTTTGTAAATTACTGAAACTTTTTGCAGAAAAAATTTAATATCGAATACTTTGTGTGAAGTCCGACAAGTGAGTCGGACAGGGGTCCCTAGAGCTCCCTAGTATATATCACAAATACATAAAATGGAGGGCGGGTGTTGGTGTAGTGGTTATGAGCGTGGACTTGTAAGTGGGAGGACCACAGTTCGAGTCCAGCGTATAACTGCTAAATTTTATATTTGTTTAAAAAATGTTAATAGTAAAGTAGGTGCTTCCGCCCCCGTCCACGACACCTAATTTGGTAGTTGGACGTTAAGCCCGCCTGAATAAATAGGCATTACTTTACTTTTTTACATTTTTACATAAAATGGATATATATTTAGAATATAAATTTAGGGAGCCTTGCTCATATGGGAATCTTTGGGAATGAGGAGGTGGATAGGTTTGCCTCTCTCCCTTTCATTGGTCCAGAGCCTGCTGTTGGTGTCTCTTCTGGCACATGTTTGTCGGGCTTTCAGACGTGGATGACCTCACAGCACTCATCTTTATGGATGAGTGCAGTGGGTTGTCGGCAGTCTAATGCTCATTGGGGGCCCAGACGGAGCTTTGAGTAGCGGGGTCCGAATGTCTTTCACGGACCTCCCTCAGACATCTGGTTGGATTCCTCACTGGGCATTGTGGTTTAAGGAGACATCTCTATATAATGGGACTCGTGCCTGACCCCTTTTGTAGAGTTTGTGAGACTGAGGAGGAAACACCCATGCATCTGATGACGAATTGTTTGGGTTGTGAGGAGATTAGGTTTAGGACCTTCGGCCGGAGTAGGATATCGGTAGAGGATCTAAAGCTGTGTCCTTTTAAGGTCTTGGTCCGATTCGTTCGGTCTCTGGTGAAACTTAGATGGTTAAAACCTGGGCCTGGATTTTCATTCTAGTCCCAGTGGTTGTTATTCTTTAGGGGTAGCTATATGGGCCCTGGGAGGCTTTGGCTAGCGTAGGGTTTGCCCTCCCCTTCTGCGAATAATAATAATAATATAATAGGGAGCTTGCGGGGGGGGGGGGGGAGTATGACACGGGTAAGTGTTAACTGTAAGTTATTGATGACATCAATCATATTACCCGATCGCTAGTGAGAGAGATTTCGCTCTGACATCATTTACTGTGACACCATTACGGCCATCCGGATAATAGCTTTATGTTTTTAAAAATGTGAAGAAAAGGTGGTAAAATTCTGTAATCAGTAAAAGTGTAAACCAAAGACACGTTTTTTTCTGTAAATTAGTTAAGTCTGATTACATTACGTACACTGATTTTCGTTTCACTTTTATATAGTGGCCGTACAGCCGTTAGGGGAATGTGATAAACGGGAAAGTGCGTTCTAAAAATTAAGAGACATCCTTGATATTTTTTCACTGTCACGCTAGCTAATGATTTTTACTTTACTTTTACTTGCAGTAAATAGAAAAAAATTACGATAGTGTCAAATTTTGGAAATTGAGATTTTATTGGAATATAATATTTGAAGTTCCCCTGGAATCCGAAAAAGTATTGTTAACAAATTTGTCTGTGCTTGGTGTGTGTCAGCATAACTGGTTTTAGACAAAAATCGATGACCGAAACTTTACTGAATAGATTTCACAGTTTTTTTTAGCGATTTTCTTGAAAATGGCCAAAACGATTTCCTTCAAACTTGATGTTCTGAGGAATGGATGACGTTAGGCTTCCCTCCAAAGTGCCATTGCAATATATTATAAGATTCTATATTATATTAACATTAATCTAATATATTGCCAAAATTCTGAGTTTGAAGGTTTACCGGACTCTGACTTTTATATTAACTTTCGTATATATAAAGAACGGGGACACAATTCCCAAAGACAAATAAAAAATGATTACTATTGATTTAATTCTCGGCTCACAGCCGGTCATTCTTCGAAGATGGAATTTTGCTAACACTAATTCTAATTAATATTATAAATATGATAGCATAGACAAATATACGAAAATGACACTAATAACGGAAAACCTAACTTCACTTTTACCAGAGAAAAAGCACTTTATTTCAATAATTAAAATAAAATAAGTGTGGCTGCTCAATTATATTGAGTTGCTGAGACACTGCATACCAATCAATTCAGAGAACAATAGTTGAATAGGAATGGTTGCGTAGGTATTTACTATATACAAATTTATACCGGAACAAATTCAACACCTAATATATACGAATATATAGGACCAGAGGAGCTATATATACACAGACTAAAGTTAAATGAATATGTAAGTCAATTAATCATTGCTGGTCATGTCTCATATATGTGGTGGTAGATTATACCGAGAGAATCTAGTATGATTGTCTCAGCAATCTCTCACAGAAAGTCTTGGTCAATTCCCAACCGGTCAAAAAAATTCACTCGTGGTCTTAGGTATTGCCCCTCTACACCCAAACCAGAGTCCCTTCACTTGGAATTGACGTTCACCAAACCTTTCTCGGTATTTTTCCTGCAGTTAAGGGATACATTTTTCGTATATGTCCCCTCTTCACTGAATCAACTTTCCTTCCCTGTTCTGGATCATTGGATTCAACGGTAGGATCAATGACAAGGTTCACTTTTCCAAAGTTCTTGAACGCCACAATGTCAGCGAAACGATTAGTACCTGCTGTATCTAGGCAGTGAACTTCGTCGAAGCAAGTATACCCATTATTGCTTAATATTTCCGCTATCCGCTTCTTCACGTTATGTTGAAGGCGGCTGACAAGGGACATGTTGTTGGAACAATTTCCCAATACATGGGCGGTGGTTTCATACTCACTACCGCATTTGCGACAGTGGGGTCCAAACACCTCCCGTTATTGCCTGACCGCCGACCCCTGGAACTGCCCGAAGGGGAGCATAATTCAATTTAAATAAATATTTAGCTTCATCGCATTAGTCAACTCTGATCCAGAGAGAATTCTCCTATTGCATATGAACTGGTTTCCTTTGGGGTTATCCTTGAAATGCATGAATTTAATTTTACATTATTAAATGCATTTGAATTTTGCAATTTTTAATGCATTAATGTGAATTGAATAAAACCACCTGAAATGATTAATTTAATTGATATAAATGTTATAAATAATTAATTGTAACTCTTTATAAGAGTAATTGATATACTAAGTTTAAAGAGAATCAATGGAGCCGTTTTTGAGAAAAATCACAAAACAAAACTAAAAGATCCATTCAATAAAGTGGTACTTCCCATTCACGGATTTTGACCAATATCTTATTGCAGTGGGTCGAAAGTGCTTTGTTTGGTTATGATTTCCGGGTTTTTTTATATTGCAGGTCTCCCTAGTAAAACTTACAACGAATTATCAAATTTGATCATATTGTGATTTTGCGTATTTGAGTTTTTTTATTTATTATTATTACCGGGTGCCTGATAGCCGTGGATGCCCCCCATATCACCTGGCTTACCGGTCAATCACAATTATCCAAGATTATCCTGAACTCCAACTCGCCCAGGCAATCCTGCGAGGAGTGGTGCCCTCCCAATACGAGAAAACATTAGGTACCAGCGAAACGGGACAACTGACATTAAATAGTGGTACACCGTTTCCAGACTCCTTCGTCGCAGTTTGACAATTGACTAGACCTCCTCCCTATGTTAAACAAGTGACTAGACACCCAAGTGTGTCCAGTCATTACCCCCACCAAGATCCTCAGACCTGTCCTACTAAAAGACAGGAGATAATCCGAAATTCCTTGCTTAATTCCTTTTACAAATCTTTTAGCTTGGAGGCACCCCTGCGTGTCCCACCCAGCATTTCTCCAACACCTCTGGTCTTCTAAAGGCTAATCTGTTTATCGCGAAACCTCTTAGTGACGGCAAGGACTGGTTCAGGACCACAAAATGGTAATGATGATCCCTCCCTTGCCAACTGATCCACCCTCTCGTTGCTCTCTATTCCCGCATGTCCGGGTATCCAATAGAGACGCAACTTACCCTTCCGAGCCAAAGAATTAAGCCTTCTCCTACATTCTCCCATTGCGTTTTTGAATTATGTTGGCTATAAAACAGGCACCCACATAAACACACAAAAATTTCTAAAAAAAACCATATTTTTCTGGACTTCAAAACATCAAAATATGAGATTCTCGATAAAAAAAAAAAACAAAAAAACAAATTATGCTAAAATACTTGCCCTTACCGTATGCAGTAGAACAAATAAATGAATTACTTGTCAATTATTTGTTTTAAATCCAGATCTAACTTTTCATTTTAATCTTTGTTAATGTGTATTGTGTAGCATCTTTGCGTCTTCCCCACTGAATTTTTTAACACATTCGAGAATGTCAGTATGTTGGCATCATTTTGTCTCATGACTTAACCAATTATTTCCGATTTCTTGTTTCTTCAGCTTCTATTATTAAAAAAAGCATATAAAATCGAAATTAATAATAATTTGTACAAAAAAATAACAATTCCATTTCTTGTGTTAAAAAGTTCAAGTGATAAAATTTGGGGACTTACTTCCCCGATTCAATCAAATAAATATTCAATCATCTTTTATTGTTTAAAATGATTAAACATTTCGTTCAATAAAATGTTGATACATTATAATACATTTATAATACAAAGAAAACAAAAGTTTCAATTACAAAAATAAAGAAAATAAACTTATCAATCGGCGCTGCTTACATTAATAACGTTTTTACATTTTAAGCTGATGAGCAAATATTACAAGACTAAAATATATCTGCAATAATTTAGGGTTTAATCTAAGAAATGAAAAAAAATTGCAAAAAAGGACAGTTGCTATGATAAATTTATCAAAAGTATTCGTGAGAAAGTTGTTTAATTTTTTGGAGTTTCAGATCACGTTGTACCACCAATTATGACAACCAGATCGAGGTGCACTGTATGTAGATCAAATTTTGTCACAATGTAACTCTTCTCTTTTGTAAGTGCTCGAAAATATTGTGTTCGAAACATTTATAAAAAAAAAAAAAAAAATCTGTGAAACTTTTTTTGTACAATTTTTGAAATGACGAAAACGAAGAATCAGAATAAAAAGAATAATTATAGATTAATTTTAAAGAAGTGAAAATATTTCAAGTATTTTACAAAAGTTGCTGACTTTAATTATAACAAAAAAAACAATATTTTTCTTTTATTCTCTATTGTTTTTGTCATTCTAAGTAAATTAATTATTGTGTTTTATACACACGGGGCAGGTGTTGGTGTAGTGGTTATGAACATGGACTTGTAAGTGGGAGATTCCCAGTTCGAGTCCCGCGTATAACTGCTAAATTTTATATTGTATGAAAAATGTTAATAGTAAAGTAAGTGTTTCCGTACCCGTCCACTACACCTAATTTGGTAATTGGACGTTAAGCCCGCCTGAAATTATATACAGCTGGAAATATGATTAATTATTACATTAAACTAAAGTAAATTCTATTCATAATTGTATTATTTGTGTTTTTTTTTTTTTATAATATTTTAAATGAAAGTATTTTACAAAAAATCAAATCGAAGCAATCGGATTTAATGCGCCGCCTGCGGCACTACTGTATGTTGCCCGGTTAAAATAAATAACAGCGTATGCTCTTTATGAATTGTATTGTGCAAAGATTGGTGAACGCTCGAAAACGTCGACAGCCAGAAAATAAAGCAGGCTATCATGGAGAGAAAAAAAAATATCATCGATAAATAAATAAATTTAAAAAAAAAATAATGTATTTTTTTGTTTTGTTTTCAGTCAGCACTCAATATAAATATAAATACTCCAACTAAGCAAGCCTTGGCAATAAACTTGAATTAATACTGAACTAGGTTAATGTATAAATATAGAAGTTCTAATGGATTTTTGTTTTATATATTTATTTTTTTGGGTTAAATTTATTTAGTAAATATTCTATGCAAAAACATTTCATATTTTTGGAAAAGAATGTACGTTTAATCAATTTGTATGTACTGTGAATTAAATATCTTTTTTATTGAAATGTTATTGTGATTAAGGGTGCAAAACAATCTTCAGGATTTCTGGAAAGAAATAGCTTCGAACCGAATCATGGGGTGAAGAAAAAAAAACCTGTTAACCTGATAAAAGCCAACGTAAATTATGATTGAGAAAAATTGAAACTACTCTTTAAAGTTTTATTAAAAACAAAATCTGAAATTTTTTTTGCAATTAATACAATTGTAATTGTCAATTCTTCAAACTGGTCATTTTTACTTAAAGTTTAGATGCGGTTACCATAAATATAGTAGTGGTGACAGTAATGACATTTTAGTCATTTTTAAGTATTTTTTGGAATTTTATTTGGTAACAGCAACCAAAGGGAGTAAAGAGAAGAGAAACAAACCCAACCATTCTCTTGGGCTGGAGTGGAAGAAACTATATAAATACAGCGACGGTACATTCCAGAGATATTCAGTTCGATACAATTCAAGACATAGTTCACTATATAGTTCATCATCTCGCCAGTCACTTCGTGTTATTCTCATATCACTCTACCTTAACCATTCTCTATTGTAAAGTCCAGGCAGACTGTGTCTCTTTATAATTATTCGTAGTTAACCAGTGTTAATCCAGTCTTCTTATTTCATCAACCAGACCAAAATTCTCTCCACCTAACACATTGGATCATTTAACAGCAACCAAAGGGAGTAAAGAAAAGAGAAACAAACCCAACCATTCTCTTGGACTGGAGTGGAAGAAACTATATAAATACAGCGACGATACATTCCAGAGATATTCAATTCAAGACATAGTTCACTATATAGTTCATCATCTCGCCAGTCACTTCGTGTCATTCTCATATCACTCTACCTTAACCAATCTCTATTGTAAAGTCCAGACAGACTGTGTCTCATTATTATTAGCCCAGGTGTAGAGAGATCAGAAGTGAACGTATTGCAAAATTCTTCAGTTATTTTGTGTGTTCTACAATCATTTATACGTATCAACTATATCTGGTGAATACCTGAATTTTCATAACGCTTAGTAAATTTTTTTATATACTATATTAATTGCAATTGAAATGAAAGATTTCCTGCTGTCGTTAAAGTTAGGCTTGTAGACATAGTGTTTATCAAGTTTCATGTCGAGCAACCATGTTATCTTCACAGAGGAGAGGTCTCCTACCTATGGTGCGTCATCTATCCTACCATAGTTAGGACAGACGGCCAAATGTAGTGTATTTGTATTTTGTTTCTGGAATTGTAACAGTAACCAAAGAGAGTGATTGGATTTGTTGATGTAACAGCAACCATAGAGAGTAAAGAGAAGAGAAACAAATCCAACCACTCTCTCGGACTGGAGTGGGAGAAACATATATGTAGAGCAACGGACAGTTCCATACAGTTCAATATAGTTCACTATAGTTCATCATCTTGGCAGTCAGTTCGTGTCATTCTTATACCACTCTACCTTAACCATTCTATACTGAAAAGTCCAGGCAGACTGTGTCTCTTTATTATTATACATAGTTAACCAGTGTTAACCC
>JAAEAF010012229.1:0-12183 GCA_011037195.1 Triatoma infestans | reverse complement strand
GCTTCCGAATGTTTGTTGGTTTTTAAGGAAATTTTGTTCAATCACACACATATTGACCCACAGCCACCATGTTATAGAATCCAAAGAGAGGATCCATAGCTGAGAAAGAGTGTCAAAAATGACAGGACAACTCTCTCAGACTTGAGTGGGAGAAACTATATAAATACAGCGACGGAAGATAGATATATGACAGAGTTCATACAACTGAGTACACTCGCCAGTCACAACGTGTCATTTACCTTACCCTTTTACTACTCTACCATTTTAAGTGTAAAGTCCAGGCAGTCAGTGTCACTTTTTATATTATACAGTGTTAGCCATATTTTGTTTGTTCATTCAAACCAGACCATTTCTCTCCTTCCAAAACTCCATTATACACCATTAGCTAAAAAAAACAAAAACAAAAAACATTGTTTTCTTCCTCAGATCACCTCAGTACATGTATATCCGGTGGAAATTCAATTTACGAAAAATTGGCACGATTGTAATACTTCCTTTTATAGAGCAAGAGAAAGTAAAAATAATAGGCAAAAATAATTAATGTTTAAAATTAAAATTAGGAATGATATTAAAAAAAAAAACAGTTTTAGTTGGAATGTAAGAATTACAAAATTCTCTACGCCTTTTATATACCGTAGATAATTACTAGATCCTACCAACCTGTTTATTATTAATAAATTGTATACAATTTGATGATCTCATCATGTAGGTATAATAAAAAAAAAAAAAAAAGAAATAAAATGAAATTAGATTGGCCATATCCCAAGATAGTGGTGACATGTTTTATTGTTTATTCGATTAATGTAATATAATTCTAAGAAATAAAAAAAATAATGTTCACCTAATAATTTAGTTAATAGTGCATTATATGGAATAATCATAATAATAGTGGTAAAAATAATAGCTGAGATGTTATTGGGATAATGAAATGTATGCTTTCATATGGGATCGAAAACACTCGTCACTGAATGGAGCGCATGGACCTCCAGAGTGAATTCTGATGCTATCTCAAGGACCTAACCTTGTCATGTTACAATTATTTATATATCTCCAAACCATATTAAGCCTCGAGTGACCAATAATTATTTAACATTCTCTTATAGCAATCAAAGGAATCACTTCATTTAATTTCACAATGTACTTCACTTTATATATATATCTCTCTCTCACACACACACACACATACACACACTCTACAAGGATCTTTTTATATAATACTAGAAAGACACGCCCGTCAGTATATATTCTCTGCCATTTTACCTGTGTTTTAATATAACATCAAACGAAACTGGTAAGGTTGTTAAGAACCAGCTCACCTCACTCTCTCAACAACTTATATAATGAGTATTTTGATCAGTAAAGTATCTTCCTTTTCAAATTTAAACTTAACATACAACTTTATTTTATACCAATAATTTACATTTCCTGTTGGTGCCCCACCCCCAACTTACTTTTCCAGTTTCCGTACATTTCATTTTAAGTGATTACCTTTCATGCTTTTTCTATTCACTTCCCTATAGAGATGGCTCCACAAACTTTTTCCCCAATGAGTTTCCCTTTTCCCTTATTTTAGATACTTAACTATATAGTTTCAAAAATGTTTGAAAACATGTTTACTTTTATTTAAGCCTAATACTATTCTATAAACTTAAAAAAGGATTTACTAATATTTTATTTTTAAAAAATTAAATTTAGGTCTTTTTTCTCTCATAATTTTAATAAAGTGTGCCATATTTTTATTTTATTTGTCAAAGTAAAATTTAAACTAATGCCACAATTCTTATACAATTTCTTTTACGGAATGTTAAGACGAAGTTTTGCGATCGCGTTAAATAATCGAAAAATTGAGCTTTTACCAGAAATATATGGTTTCAGGTCCCTTGAATTAAAAAACAAAAATATATTTTGAATACAATCTGTATGTATGTAGGTAATCAAAATAACTGAAAACAAACGAAAATAAAATACCGAAAAAAATAACAAGAAACTCAAAAATAATATTTAGTTTCGGTACATTAAACGAATCAAACTGAACTAAAGATATAAGCTCCTTAGCCAGACTATTTAACCACCTCACATAGGTAACTACTACTACTACATGGCACTACAGTCCAAAATGGACCAGGGCCTCATTAACAATTTTCTGCCATTCGGCTCAGTCAGCCGCTTCTCTTCTCCATCTTCTTACACCCACTGCTGAGAGGTCTTCCTGGACATCGTCGAGCCATCTCTTACGAGGTCTACCCTTCTTTCTTGCACCTCCTGGATTCCCATACAGGAATATTTTCGGAAGGCGCTCTTCTTCCATACTCTCGACATGACCCAGCGATCTCAAATGAGCTTGCTTTACACTGGCCACTATGTTTTCGTTTTTATACCGCTCGTACAATTCCGCATTAGTTCTAGAGCGCCACTGTCCCTCCACTATCTTGGCCCCAAACAATTTTCTCAAAACTTTGCGTTCCCAAACCCCTAGCGCATTCTCAGATGACTTAGTTAATACCCAGGTTTCACACGCGTATGTAACTACCGGCTTTATGGTCGTTTTATATAATGTTATTTTGGCATCCCGTGATAGCACCTTAAAGCGGAGAGCTTTAGACAGAGCAAATAAGCACCTGTTGCCTGCAGCAATCCTAGCGTTTATTTCTTCTTCTATTTCATGTTTATGTGTCACGACTGCTCCCAAATACTTAAAACAGTCTGTTTCTGGAAAGACGTGTCCCAACAGTTGTACGCTAGCTGGACTTCTTGCTTGGTTTCTCGATGTCTTCATGTACTTTGTTTTCTTTTCGTTCATAAACAAACCAAGCTTTTTTGACGAATTCTCAAATTCCTCGAGTATACCAGCTAATGATACTACAGTACGTCCTGTTAGCAACACATCATCCGCATACGCAAGGTGCTGGGTCATTCTATTATAGATGTGCCCTCCGGGGTTGGTTCTCACAGCTCTTATCGCAAATTCCAAAGCCAGGTTAAATAATATGGGTGATACTGGAACACCCTGCCTGAGGCCGCAGGCTACTCTAAACTGTTCTGACTGGGAATTCTGAATCTTAACCCTACAGTTAGTATCACATAGGTAACACCTCACAATAAAGGCGGTTATAATTTGATTTCTTCTAGCAAATAAATAGACTTACGGACTAGCTAAATAGACTTTGCGGATCAGCTAAACGGTCTCATATCAACAGTTTATTGTAATGGGATTCGAATCATTATAGATTCATAGGATCTGAAGTGCGGAGAAACACAAAAATGAATCAAAAAAAGTTAGATACTCCTCAGCAAGGCCAAAATAGGAAGGGACAGTTCATATAAATATTCATAGAAATAGAGCAATACAGTACAATTCAGCACAGTTTACGACCAGTTTATAACCAGTCAGCAACCTTCTACTATCTTCTCATCAATCAGCCAGTCTGTCCCTCTCTCTATATACATATATCTCGCTTCTATTGTACATATAGCTTCTATTGCAAAAATTCTTGCAGTGTGAGTTTTCCTTTCATTACACAGGGTTCAACTTATATTCTACTTTATTTTTTGTAAAATCCATTCTCTCTAATTCTCTTTTATTCTCACATTTATTATATTAAAACACTTCAGTAGTATAAAATCTTCCACCGCTTTGTAAACGCTTCATTTTGTCAGCAATTTAGTTAAAGACACACCCCTTAATCCTTTAGCAGCTTACTTATCCTCAACCACACTTCCTTCCAATCCTCGATTGTGACTGAAGCGCCGTTGGGGTCCCGCGATCATCTTTTTGACTAATGACATGATCACTATTCAAGACATTCGCCTTCACGTATTTAATTACTTATTATACCATTAACTACAATTGTAAATGATAAATTAAAAAAAAAAAGTTATTAACCGGAACTGCTGCTTTATTGGATCTAGATTTCTGAGTTTATTTAGAATTTCTTTGATAAGGGCAGCATAGTGTTCCTTAATCATGGAATGCTTATTACACACATATAAGCCTATTGCTTTTATTTTAAATATTTTTCAGAACAAATTTATTTAGCGGAGCCCTTCAGGAACTATGTGTTAGGCTTAAATTTAAATGAAAGCTCTAACTATGATATATACACGTTTTCCAATTAAACTCAGCTAAAGTAAACTTTTTATTTTTTTTTTTGCTTTTTTAAGGGGCGCAACAATAAGGTCCTTTGCCCCTGACGTTCAATCTAAGTATGCTCTAAATCACACGTTCTATCCCACCAACTTTTCCAAGTGCAATTTCTGACAAATGTGCAGATTATCATATCAAATTAAAACTTAACTGAATGTCTATAAGGAATTGTATTGTTTTGTTCACGCAACATTTATCACCTAGTGCCTCTTTCACATGGTTTGGCATATTCAGTTTTTCTCATCAGAGCATCAGCAAATTGTGGACATTTAATTAGAATGTGACGGACAGTCAATGGTGTACCACGCAGTCTCATATCGGCAGTTGCTCACTACGATACACGTAGCTGTGTATTAGCAGAGTATAGCCTAAGCGCAATCTTTAAATTAGCTCTTTAACCTCTTTCTTCAGGTTAAAGTAAATTTTTCAATAATGTCTATTTCTAATTATTCAACGGAATATTGGCAGCAAAATTATGATAATATTACAGATAAAAATTGAACTACTAAAGTATACATTTTACGAGGGTCATTCAAGAAGTAACGAGACAAATCGCTATAGCTCAGAAACGGTATGTTTAATCAACACAGTAGTTTCAGTGCGTCAAGTTGGCATCCTTATACTTAGTTTCTCATCAGATGTTCGAGATTATTTGATAAGGATAACCTCCAATGTGTTCAGTCAACAATGGCGAGTCCGCTCGGAAGAACAACGCTAGGTAATTAGGTTTTTAGTTATAGACGGTATTAAAGATAATGTAATCCACGAAAGAATGTTGAAAGTGTACAAGAATAATTGTTTGAACCGTACGAACGTTTGCAAATGGGTAGAAAAGTTTAAAAGTGGCCGTGTAAGTGTCTGTGACGAGCAACGAAGTGGACGACCGGTTGAAGTTGGAACTTTCTCTCTCGAATCTCGCATTAACGCGTTAAATCAGTACATCAGGCGTGTTAACGTTGAACTGATAGTTGAAGAAGTGCACGTGAGTGTTGGAACTGTCCATAATATTATTCAGAATAAGCTGCAGACAAGAAACTTGTGCGAGATGGGTTCCAAGACAATTTACGGACGCCCACAAAGAAACCAAAAAGTGGGGTGGGAGATCCTTTCATATCCTCTCTACAGCTCCGAGCTTGCCCTGTTTGATTTCCATTTTTTGGACCCCATTAAAGTGGCTCTAGGTGGGAAACATGATAATGAAGAAGTGGGAATCCAATGAAGAAGTTAAAAATCAGGTGGCTTCGAGGCACACATAAATTAGAACAATGGGACAACTGTATAAATGTTGCTGGGGACTATGTTGAAAAAATAACCAAAGTTTTGTATTGATTAAATAAATCGTTTTTGAGGCAGCGATTTGTCTCGTTACTTATTGAATGACCCTCGTAACCACGAGTAACCAATAAGAAAACCAAGTCACATGAAGGATTGCTAATAATGAATAGAACAATAGTTTCTATATAATAGTTGTTGCAGTAAATAACTACGTAATAACAATGATTATGCAATAAATTGGATTATTGAATATATTAGATCATTCAGAAACATTATGATGTTGTTGGACCCACTTTCAAAAAACATATGTGTGAATATTAAAAGTGAATAACAAAAAAAAAAAAATAAAGTAATAATATAAAGTTATAAAAAACAGTATGTATATATGTAATAAGATTGAATGATGAAGACAAAATAAATACATATAAACAATATTGTGCGTTAAATGCCCTGAAGGCGTACCATAGACAGAATTGAACGGAAGGTCACCCTGATGACCGAAATATCTTTTTGTACACGTTGTAGCAACATAGGTTAACAAGTACCTGAGGCTGGTACAATACAATTAGCATATATATACAAATTTTCTTTCTATATATTTCTTTTAAAACTAAAATATAAAATAAAATCTTTGGAATGGCGAACAATCTTACATGACCTTCTCTATCTTAATGGAACTGTCGAACAATTAATTCTATTTGACAAATTTTATGAAATCTACAGAATTTTCATTGTTATTTATTGAAGCACCTTAATGCAATAATTACAATATGATAAATTTTATTTCAATTTCATATTTTCCTCCGCCAGTGAGGGCAGGGGTACCGCAGGGGAGTATCCTTGGTCCCGTCCTATACACTGTATACACATCTGACATACCCACACATCCATCCACACTACTAAGTACATATGCAGACGACACAGCAATTCTAGGTACCAGTTCAAACCCAGCATCAACTTCACACAAATTACAGTCACATTTACAAAAAATAGAATCATGGGCAAAGAAATGGAAAATAAAAATGAACCCTCAGAAATGTCAACACGCCACGTTTACTCTCCGGCGGGGCTCTTGTCCTCCTATCTTCTACAACAACAACGCACTTCCCTCTACAGATCTGGTGCGCTACCTTGGGCTTTTCATAGACAAACGACTCACGTGGAACCCACACGTACACGACTTAAAAGACAAGCCATGACTAAACGTGCCAAACTTCTTTACCGACTTCTCGGACGACGGTCTAATTAACAACTGAACTGAAGAGACTAATATATAACACCATAATCAAACCTATGTGGACTTATGGACTAGAGCTGTGGGGTTCAGCCAAACCGACCAACATACGGACCATACAAACATTTCAATCCAAACTACTCAGACAGATAGTTGACGCTCCTTTTTACGTTACAAACCTCACTCTCCACAATGACCTTAACATCCCTTTCGTACAACAACTTGCCAAGACAAAATACCACAAATACCACACTGCTCTCTCACACTGCCCTAATCCCTTCGTACAGTCTCTTGCTTCTACTACCATCCCTGACAATCACCTCGCCGACTGAACCGCCAGTGGCCCCGAGATTTCCTTCGGGACTGATCAGTGACTGGTATCCCGTAGAGAGTGCTACCACTGGGTAGTTTCTCTCCTCCCACTCTTCACGCCTCTATACTCTCTCTCTTCTCATTTACTTATTGTATATAGAACTATACAGATTGTAAATTTCTAAATAAAAAAAAAAAAAAAAAAAAATTCGAGAACGAACAGACAATGGATTAGATTAGACCAGCTGTATTGTCCCCCGAAGAGAATGATTTGAGTAAAAAGTGATGCTGTGCTATGGTGGATTTATAAGGCGTCATTCATTTTGACCTAGTTATTGAAGGTCGTGCGATACATCCAAACTCTACTCTACTCAGCTAGAAAGCGTACACTCCATTATAGCTGTAAAGTATCCTTCTTGAGTTAATTGAAAAAAATATACTCCTTCAATGAGACAACAACGTAAGGCCGCATTCGCCACGTCAAATGTTCTAAGTAATTGAAGATTTTGAATTTTGAGCTTCTCCCTCAGGCAGTTTGCAGCTCAAATTTAGCACTACTGATTACCTTCTCTTCCGCCCCATGGCCCACTTTTTACATGGTAAAAAATTTACGAGTTGAAAACGGGATGTGGAGTTTTTTGCCTCTAAAGATAGCTCCAAGTAGCGGAGGGACGTCGAATTGATAGCTCTCAGATTGGTTCAAGTTATAGGAAATGGTGGCCTATATTTCGAAAAGTAAGCTTAGTAAGTGAGTGAACAAACCATTTTTGAAGTGGAATGATGTTTGTTACATCCTTATACCACATTTAGTTGTCTTATACCATATTAGAATTTTTAGTATTAACTTCAATTGGTTAATATTACAATAATGGTCCAGAATACGTAATTATCTTTTAGCGTCGATGGATGTATCTGATAAAAAGACAACATCGTCTAGAGAAGATATATCCCATCTTTAGGTCGATCTTTTTCTACCTGAGTAGGATATAATTAAGGTTTCTGGAACGTGTACTGATGCCAATTATTTACACAAAATAGACAGTTCGCTTAATTCATTGTGCCAGAATTGCAACGATGGAGTCAGAGAATGGTGTACCACTACTTTGAGGCGGGGGGGGGGGAGATAAGATCCATATTGGGCTAAGTTCCACCCCTTCGGGCATCATGGATGATAATAATAGCAATAATGATCAATTTGTAACAAAACCCATTTATGATCTTGCAGAAATCTACCCAAATCGTTAATGAACATAGGGAAAGCAATGGGTCTTATATTATATCTTTAGAGGCCGCAAATCTCTCCCTAAGTAAACCAGAAATTCTAATTCTTGTATTATCATAAAGGTTAGCTAAAATGTCCATACAAACAATATTTATGTTTGGCTGTTGTTAATTAAACAAGCTAAAAAATTAGTTGCCTGGGGCCAAAGAAGAAACTTTTTATTTTTAAAAAAGTTTATTCGACGTTTTGGACACCTTTGGTGTCCTTTTTCAGGAACTACAAAACAAAAAATATGGATATAAAGAAAATTGTATGATAAAGTTAAAACATATAACAATTAAACAATATTAAAAAGATATGATACCTGATAAGGAACAATGGAGAGTTAAATTTTGGAGGAGGCTATTGTTTGGTTGTAGAGTACTGCAAAGAAAACAGAGAGGGGAAATTTTCCACTCCAACCACCTGAAGCGACTTCTTTCTGAATCCATCCACATTAACCTCAACCCTAACTCTACCAACTACAAAAAAGACAAGGACTTCATTACCTCTACTTACAACAACATTTTCCGTTTCCTCAAAAAAGCCCCCCTCAAACTAAATTATATATACCAACTTTCTATACTTTCCACTCATTTTCAAATTTATTTATATTCATTTATTTCTCTTATAATTACTAATTGATTTGTTTTCATTTCTAACGCTATACATATTTCCCAACTTGGAAAAATTTCCCCTCTCTGTTTTCTTTGCAAGCATATCTTACTCTAAAACCAAACAATAACCTCCTCCAACATTTAACTTTCCATTATTCCTTAACAAGTATCATATCTTTCTAATATTGTTTAATTGTTATATGTTTTAATTTTATCATACAATTTTCTTTATATCCATATTGTTTGTTTTGTAGTTTCTGAGGAAGGACAGACACCAAAGGTGTCCAAAACGTCGAATAATCTTTTTAAAAAATAAAAAGTTTCTTCTTGGGCCCCAGCCAACTAATTTTTTAGCTTGTTTGGTTAGCTAAAATATTTATCAATTTCCGATTAATTTGGGTAAGAATATAGTTAATATAGTTGAAGCTATAACATATTGTAATCCACGTTATCAAAAGCTTTCTTAAAATCAATAAAAATGGCAGAAATCTTTCTTTTGCATTCATAATTTGGGAAATAATTAAGGCGGAAGAGGAAAACATTATAAATGCAAGATTACAAGAACCCATTTGATTTTCTATCAAAGTATTACCATATTCAAACCAATCAGAGATTCTGTTAAGGTGAGGAACTGCATAAAAAGCTTTGTCATGCACTTCATTAACGAAATATCACGGTTGTTGAGGATCGCCTTTCTTAAATAGCAATAACATTTCCAATTTAGTCCAAGGAATATGTTCTAACTCTTTTCTAAGATATTATTTATTAAAAAGATTTTGTAAAAATTCAAAACTCTATGGGGGGGGGCTGGATTTTAAAAAAATTCTTAAGAAACTTGGGTTTAGTTTGGGAGTTATGTTTTGCTTACAATGATAAATAATTTGTAAAATTTCATTTAAGAAAAAGGGAGCGTCAAAATAGGGGTAAACAGCCTTGAAAAATAGTGACCAAAGGCGAATTAACAGAAGGTAGATATATCTTAAATATGAATTCCAGATAAAGGTTTTTCAAAGCAGATTCGAAGCTATACTCTTAAACTGATTTATTGTTTCCCAGAAAGAATTGCTTTGCTTTTTTTTTAATTGTTTAAAAATTTTAAAGTAGAATTCTAAATTTTTCGTTTAATGATAAAATCATTGAACCAAATAATATCTGAATAGGATTTTTTTTTCAGAGATTTTTCGGGTGGAAAACATCATAGCTGATTTGTTTTTGGTTTGTACAAATTTTAATTTATTTGAAATTGTAACTAAATGATTATGAAAAGTGTTGAATTGATGCTGCAATGTTAAAACATTCTAGAGAATCGAGATTTATTGAATTTTGGAATAAGGTTTTATAATGGATGCCAGAAATTATATCTATAAATATACTTTAAGTAGAGGGAAAATCATTATTTGAAGGATATTCTAACATTCGCTTGGCAAAAGGGTAAATCCAAGTAGAAAACCACCGTTACCGAATAGTTCATAGAACTTAGTCACCTTTGTCTCTTTGCCTCTTTTCACAGGGGAGGATTTGAACTAACGACGAGAGAAAACATTCTTTCAAGAGGGACAGCCTAAATTCTGCACTCAACCAGACCAGTCTGAATTAGACATTGAACCACAACATTTTGCATGAGGAATCACTCTCTTAAATTCAGTGCCAGTTTAAGTGTTAACATTTTAGTTTCAAACAATGTAGCTACTAGTTATTTGTTTATTTGCATTCATAAGTTAATTCAAGATTCAAAATTAATAATTATCTTGTAAATTTACTAATTTAATGTATAGTTACATTATTTGTTTAAAATAATCTATCTCTATCTTAAACATATACGAGTATATACACAAGCCCCTTTACAAAACCGCTCACACCACAAGCTACTACAACAACACACTTCACGCACTTCACATTTCAGTTTTTATTAATCTCCCCCCCCCCCAAAAAAGCTATGGTAATTCAGATGAATGACTTGTGTTAATGGTAACCGATTTTTTTTCATTTTTTTATTGTCAGTTACATGGTCAAATATTAACAAACAAGGAAAGTGGTCAGAAATTAACAGAGAATTATATATTTTTGTATAATTCTAATAAACTGCAACCAATCGGAACCTATAACCCATCATAACCCAGGAATTTGACCAAACATAACAATAACATATTACCCAATTTACTTCTAGATATGTAAAAATATTGACCTATTTATCTGTACTACATAAAAAAACAACGGTTTTTTCATAATCTCCACAAGTATTTCACCTCTCAAATTAATCCCTAGGCCTAACCAACATCTCGCTTCCTCAAAAAAAAAAAAAAGTATTAACAAAAGTATCAGAGTTATCATTATTTATAATGGATCCGACACAGCAATTTGCATCATCACTCTCTCTCTATATATATTTTTATATCCTCGAATTTCTCTGAAATATTTCTAACAGGAGAGTAAACAAATTTTTTAACAGATTTTTCTATGGAATCATGCGCAAAAGTAGATGCAACCCAATTATAAATTTCAATTATTTACTCGAGATTAATAAAATTAATTAACTATCGAGAAATAACTATTATAACTATTATTTTGTAATTAAATTTCTTATTAATTAAAGACAAAAGACCCAATATTAGACGGCATTTTGTCTTTTCTTTAGTGACTTTATTACTTATAACAGAAAAATTATTTAATAAATTTACATTTAAAAAAAAGGAACTGAAGCATATTTCATTTATATAAACAAAATCTATATAAGTGATAAATTGGAGTTGATCTACGGACGGACATATTATAATGAATAAGCGCGAGAAAGAAAAATCTCACTTGCATATTAATATTTGAGCTAAGTGAATAATTAAACGTTACTTGTTGAGTTAGATCTAGGAGTGAAAAAATGTCTACTCTAGAACTGCTACTGCTTGTCAAAATATGTCTTGATTTTACTTTTCTTAATAATCTTGCATGGCTGGGAAGTAATTAATTAAACATCTTTGTATTCTCATCAGGACTTGCTGAATCCCTGCAGGATTTGAATGATCTCTTCACAACATATATTTCCTTTTCTGAATCACGACATATTGAATTTAATTAATCCTTTTTGTTTAACAGTTTTGCCACAAACATTAGTACCATATTTAAGGACGACATATTATATTAATTAATGAAAACTTGGGCTTGTTTTTATAAATTTCATTAATGTTAGTTATAGAAAAATATTTTAGATTTCCTTTTTTAATATCGATTTTTTTACTTTCTCTTACTCCTAGTAAGAGGAAGTATTGTAATCGTGTCAAATTTCGATATAGATTTTTCACCGGAAATATCCGCTTTGAGCTCCCCTGTGTCCGAAAAAGTGGTCTTT
>JAAEAF010012228.1:9363-168149 GCA_011037195.1 Triatoma infestans | reverse complement strand
GGGAGTAAGAGGAAGTAAAAAAAGAAGAAAAAATGTCGCCTTTCCGGTTGACCGGAAATCCTAGTCAAATGAAATGTTTCAACTTCCCCCCACTATTTTTTCAATTTTTAAAAAATTTTGTTCAAACACAATAAATACACATAAATGTACACACCATTCCATAACAAATTGATTTTCTTATTCAAGTCATACAATCTACTGTGCTTTAATTTAATAATCTACTAGAAAAGATTTTTCATACAAAAAATAAAAGTTATAGTTAGTTAATTTAAAATTATAATTCTGCTACAGTCTAGACTAGAAAGTTAAAACTCATTAAAGAAAAACGTCCGAGTTCTTAATGACAAGAGAGATATTGACTTTTCAAATTTAGTTTAGTTCGCTATTTATTAATGGTTGTCACATTAGAACTCTTTCTATAAAAGGTAAAAAATTAAGGTTTTCTATCTGCTATACTACACCTTTTTTTAGAATCATCTCTTAATTTAGTTATTTTGATCACTTATAAATGATAAAGCAAAATAATAACAGAAAATAATTGAGTTAATTATTTGGCTCACTTTACTTTTTGAAAACGACTGAGTATCATTGAATTCAGTAATTGTTTGCTCTAATTCAAACCAGACATAATTATTTTTAATTGAATAAAATCTTTTTTTTTTTTTAAGATACAAAATATTAAAAGTTTCTATAGTTTTGTAAAATATATATAAAATCTAGTGTGAAATACTCATTCAACTTTCTTTGGCAACAATAACACAATCCAATGGAAACATTTTCTTTAGTATTGTTAAGTTTACAATTGTAGTGTAGCTAAATTTGTAGCGGCAATTTAAATTTAAACCTATAGAAATTTTCCAAAAAAATACAAAAACAAAAAACGAAAACCTATACTTTAAACTGGCTGGAATTTGTGTTGGATTTGATTGGATAGTTTCCCGTAAAGCTTTATCAACGTCACATGTTGGCTGCCCTGAGAACCTGTCTTTCATTCCAATCGGTATCACCAGTTAATTTTCGAAACCAGGGCCGCCGAGCAGTACGCTGATCGAAGGGTATCTTTCCCTTCGATTTCACATAGAGCATGCGTGGCTTCAGCAGCTGTACACTGTTTTTCCCAATGGTGACGTAAAACAACTAATAGTGACGTAAGACATAGTCATGGTTTTCTAAAAAAAAAGAAGAAAAACACACAATTGAACTGACTATTTGAAGGGAACATAATATGTATAGTAAACCCACTAAAGGGTCTAGGGATTAGGAACCTATAAACATCAGACGAATGTGGGTTAGGCTTTTAAGTCCATGGAACTTCTTTAGTGAGAAATACGGTAAATTTTTTTCTGTATATACCTCATTAAAATGTTACTGCTCAACATTTGCACAGCTCCATTTCTTCCCGCATACCCAAACATACACTTCCCAGAACATTCGCTGAAACAATTATTCAAATTAGGGACTTCGTAATATTTATTTTGGGTGAAACTTTAATTTCAAAAATTGAAGGGAAAGTAAAAATATTATCCCTTTTTCAGATTGTTTGAGGCTATTTGATAATATCTATTCTAGGAAAAAAAAAATTACAATAATTACCCAAGATTTGCTTCAGACATTTCGTTGTTTATTGATGAGGTGTAGAAATAAAAACCTCTTTATTTGATATGAAGAAAGTTTGATTCATCACAGGTAACAATAACACCTGAAACGGACGTGATTCAGTCTTATTGTATTGATGTTGAGAAATTCTGATCATAACAAAGTTATATTGTTTCCACATACATAGATACATACATACAGATAACAGGTAAGTATATGTGAAGGTGGTAAGGATTTTCATCGTTGGTGACTATTATAATGTCACTTTTATTTCTCTTTCATATCATTGTAATTCTAAAAAGTATATTGCATTGACGAATTTGACACATGATCAATAATTAAAGAAAGAAATATGATCGTTGATAGGTTCTATAAATAGTTCCATCCAGTTACAAAAATTGCTTATTTTTCTATTCAATATCAATCTATTCACCATTCAGAATGAATAGTTCATTCAAAAACTGTTATTACTTTTTTTTTTTACACCTTGTAAAATGTTATTTAAATCGTGGGAAATCTTAGAAATCAAGTTTATACCGGAAATATGTTTTGAGGTTTCTTGAGTAAGAAAAAAAAAATGTTTTTAGCGAATAATCTGTATGAATGGTGTTGGAGAACAAAATAAATTGAAAACTGACAAATCGCAAGAACTCAAACTAGGTATTCCGTTTAGGTACTACCATCGCATCTAACACGAAGGTTCTGAACAAAATCCATCAACCGGAAGTACCACGTTATGTTTCCTTTTTAATTTTTTGCGATTTTTCGAAAATGATTCCATCGAGTTTCTTTAAACTTATTATACTATCTACACATCCAAGCAGCTATACATTGGAAATTGATTTTTGGGAGTTTCTGAAGAACCAGTAACATTTTTGCTTACTTTTAAAGTATCACTTCACTATAATGTGTGGTTTTTACCACCTATATAATATTAAAATACATGAAAAGCATTGATAGAATTGCAAATTTTAAGAAAATCGGTTAACCGGAAGTGCGACTTATTTACACAATAGGTTATTGAGATATTGGGAATTTTCTCGAAAACGGCTACAAGGATTTTTACTTTTAACTTGAAATGCTTTAACAGCATGGATACAATTCTATCAATTTTATTTAAAAGATTTTTCCAGAAAATCTGATTTTGTGATTTTCCGGGGACCTCTCTATCAAGTTATGTTAATAAACTGACGCTACAAGCTTTAGTTTCAGCAATGCGTTCCCATACTAGTACTTATTTTGTGGCAAGCCCCATATTTAAACGTTTGTAAAGAGAACAATTTTAAATAAATTTTTCTATTATATTGTATTATTCACGCAAGAGAAAGTGGTGTGAATCATTCACAGCAGATACCAACAAATATATTCTAAATGCGTGTTTTTCAAAGCATATTAATTAACTGATATTCGCGTGAATTGTTCTCAAACAATAACTTACTAAATTTTCTAATAGTATTAAATATCTAATAGTTTTATTATTATATATATCTTTATTGCTTTTAGAATTTTACATTCATAGCAAGTGAGTGGGTAAAAAATAAAATAAATCAACTGTTACAAAAAAAAAAAAATATTAACATTGAAAATTAAATTAAATATCTTTCAGCAAATTGAACTATTTAAAAACAGACAAAAAAAAAAGAAGAAACTCAATTTCAAATTGTACCAAAAATAAATGAATAAACAAAATTAGATCAAAAATAAATGAATAAACAAAATTAGATCACAAACTTTTTGAATACTTGATCTGCCAATAGTAAATAACAAAGACAGCATAAAACATATATATTTAATTATTTCCAAATAAAATGACTTTCTACTATCTCATGTCAACATGAATTTTATAAATTTGAAACTATTAATTACAAATAGATATACATTGTTGATTTTGTTAATATCTAAATCGGTTAGTATACTTTCAAGATTATCCAACATATTATTACTTTTAATGTACTGGTCTAGGTATATTGCTCTATAGGGAGAAAGGGCTAGGCAATTAAGCAGAAAGTGAGGCAGATCTTCTTTCTCACCTGTACCACAACATCTACAATATACATCTTTATTAAATTGTATTCTCTCCCTATTTACAATAATCCTAGAATATTTTTTGCCTGCCATTCTCAATTGGGAAATCAATTTAAGTTTACATAAATTTATATTACAGTAAAGATAGGCTTCTGGTATTCCAAGGTTACTGACTCTACGAAAGTACTTATTAAAATAAAGAGTTCAATATAAATTCTATATCTTTACTTAAATTATGATTCTTTATAGTGTCAATGAGACTCTTTAAATTTTGGCTGTCCAAATTGGCAATCCCATACATTTTAGGCTCCAAGTTCTCTTAGAATTACTCTTACATCATTTGCCCAATTAAAAGGAACACTTTTAAAAACTATTATTGGCAATAATTTATTATAACATTGTTTGGGCAATTTTTCCTCAACCATCGAAGAAGTTCGATTTAATATTTTACATATAACATGGGAGCGTCTCGTCTCAACTCTAACAAAACTGTCTGGAGTATTGACTGGCAAGCTTAACAACATTTAAAAACATTTTAATTGTCCTCTTTCTACAACATTAGCATACTGTAATCCCCAGATTTCAGACATATACAGTAGCACGCTTTCAGATATCGAATCGTACACCTTATTCTTTGCATCCCAAGAGTCAGACATACACGATCCTAATAATCTTATTATTCTTTGACTGGCAATGGCATTCTTCGATAGAAACGATAAGCTTGCTTGTCTAAATTTCCCCGATGATGCAAATTTTAGTCCCAGATAATTAAAAGACTTACAAATTTCGATTTTGGAGCCATTGTAATATCTAATAGTTTTAACAAATGAAATTGGTCAAGTTTTGAATACGAAAAATCTGATGTGAAACACTCACAGCACTTTCTCTTACTATAATTCACATGCATTGTTAGAAATGGACTAATTCTTTTCTTACATATAATTCTTACCAGATGTTTGTCAGTTGTCTTCAATTTACATGAATGGGAAACTTTAAACTTTATAAAACAACTTAACTTTTTGAGGACAACATAACCTCCCTCTCTCACAAAATCCCTTTAAGTGGATCATCTCGGTATAAGTTTCAAACAAAAGTGATGTAGGTCTCTGTATGTATAGTTTAATCTACCAAGTTTAATGAAACTCATCGGGTGTTTTTATAGAGAAAATTCCAGAAAAGTGCAACAGTTTGATTCGAATCCTTGACATCTGCATGAAAGGCCAAATACGCTACCACTGAGCTAATACACCCCTCCCCCCATCCTGCACTATTCACATTTATGCATTGTATTTTTATAGTTTTTACGTAAGTATTATTGTAGAGAATTAGAGAACAGCTGGTATGTAGATTTTTGGTTGGTTATGATGACTTCTTGATATACTATAGATTGTGTGGTAGTAAGACTTTTTCCAGAAAGCTGCTGCTTTGAAGACTTCTTCCTTAAACGGTTGTTAGACTCTTCAAGAACCAACTAAAAAACTTCATTGCTTGTTGATTTATTGAACATTTGTTTATAAGATTGAGCTAAACTTTAAATTGGTCCCATTTTTATATAAATATCTGAGTCTCCCCCCCACCTTGGGTGATTGGGCGGGATTTTTTGCTTAAATTTTTAGACATATCGAGGAGCTGGAGTCCTTTAGGGCGGGTCTGATGGCTGGACATAGTGTAGTATTACGTACATACTAATAAGTGGGCAATGATATATCGGCACCGCTGTTTTGGTTGGTACTGATAAAAAAAAAATCTTGTTTCCATCAATGCATTCAGCGACTACCAGCAAGCAAGAAGCTGGCATGTTGCATAAGGACGTAATGGAGCAGGATTACTAATAGTAAATGGAAATCTTTGTACGAATTTGAAACATTAACAACTCCTGAGAAAGCTCCGGGCGCCAATGACAATTGCTGTTGACGCGCCTACATATAAACCGATCAATTTTATTTGAGAATATTTTTCTGGAAAAAAAAAATTCATCCGGAATCTGAAGGTTCTAGGGCTCTCTAGCTTGGATCTCTAAACTTGGCTAAGTTTTGTTGGTAGAAGGGCTATAACAAAAAGAAAAAAAAAAACAATAAGTATGGCCGGGTCACCTCTGTTAGATCAGCTGCATGTTTACTACAAATTTCCAAAATTTATTCCGCCGTTATTAGGTAACATTAAGCAATAAAATTGACGAAAATTACATTATATATTTTAGAAAATAATATTTACACTAAAATTACCTTTTCTTATAAGCTACTTACGTAAGAATTTAACATATAAAAACTAGTATCCATGAAAGATAGCCTCGCTCGTGATCTAACATTGTCGTGAGTTATTTCAGTATCCTTTTTTGTTTTTACCTTCCCATGCCCGGCCCTCCCATAAAGCTATATTTTGTACACTATTAGTATGAGCTTTCAGATCATGCGTGATTTCTCTTGTGTCTTTCGATAATTTTGTTTTTTATTGTAGTATTATATTTTTCTTTTTATTTATTATTTTAATTTTTTTTAACAACATTATATTTTGGTGGCGGCATATTTAGTCCGAAGTGCTTTATTCACTAAAAAACCTTTTGAAATTAAAAAAAATAAATATTTAAATAAATTAGTATTATATTATTTAAAATAATCTGTTACAGGAAATAAAATAACTGTAAAGTTTAATAAAGTAGTAATATTTATTTTTAAAGTTATGTACATTAAATTAAAATATACTCACGTTTAATCGTGAAAGATATTATTTTAGTCATAGTGACTTAGTCAAGTCGGTTTGGACTGTCCTCTTTCATCAAGGCTGTACTGTTATTTACATTTATCCCCTACTATCATCTAATGGATATTACAGGATAATTAACGGAGAACTTCTCCTATCCTTCTTTCTTTGGCTAATAAGGTTATTATTAGTAATTTATATTTACTTTATGTCTTTAGATATATACATATATATTATTTATACTTAGACATTTATTGTCAATAATAAATGTTTACATTTTCATTACTGAATGTTTAATTTTAGCTTGCTCTTATCGCTATTGTGTGTCAGTTAAAATGTAAAAAATATCACAAAAAATAAAAAAAAATCACTCATAAATATCACAAAAAATTGTAGTTCTTTTATTCAGTAAATCGTGATTTTCTCGAAATGACTTCCGGTGTTTTTCTTTAAACATTGTTTTTCATATTATCTGCATACAAAAAATGCCTTTAACACTTTTTATTTAGAAACTTTGTTTTCTGGAAAAAAGATGTTGATCCTTTTAAATGTTCTGGAGCAGCAGCAATGTTAAGCTTTCAACAGAAGTACTATTTCAGTACAATATATGGTTCTACTACTTATATAATGTTAATATATATATTACACAACAATTCTGGAATTCCAAATTTGAAGAAAATCGATTACCTGGAAGAGAGGACTTTGTATTTATTGTGATGGTTGGTTCCGCAGAGTTGGAAAGCATCAGAGACATTTTCCGTGGTAGCCTGCTTCATTTTATGGTCATCGACCGGTTTCGGGCGTTCGTCTATCTTCAGGATGCGTTTTTCAGACAGTGTGACAACACAGACTTGCACAGAGCGAGTGCAAGCTCTCTGTGTAAGAGTGTAAACTAAATTTGCTCTGTGCAAATCTATGTTGTCACACTGTCTGAAAAACGCATCCTGAAGATAGGCGAACGCCCGAAACCGGTCGATGACCACAAAATGAAGCAGGCTACGACGGAAAATGTCTCTGAGGACTTTGTATCATTGCTTTTTGTGTTTTTTCTTTTTAAATTTTCTCGAAATAAGCTCTAAAAATGTCCGTTTCAACTTGATAATGCTAATTGTTTGAAACGTATCATATTTATTTTTGAACACACTTTTTCTTGAAAAAGTTTATTTCAATGTTTTCAGAGTAGTCTAGACTTAAGATTTCAAATGTTATTGGGTTTGTTCGATGTTGTTAGTGCTGTGACACCTGCTCTTCAGTAGAAACATATATCTACCCTCTATTTCATATATTTTTTACCTAGTTAGAGGAAGTATGGTAATCGAGTCAAATTTTCGATATCGAGTTTTGAGGTCCTCTGAGTCAAAGGTTTTTAGAAAATGGTCTGTGTGTATGTATGTATGTATGTATGTAAACAGCATTGCTCAAAAACGAAAAATCGTAGAAAGTACAAACTTGATATTCCATTTAGGTATCACCATAAGATCCGACAGTATCTGTCAAAATTCCTGAACCGGAAGTACCACTTTACAAGTTTTTTTTGTTTTTTTTTTTTATAGTTTTTTGCGATTTTCTCAAAAAGGCTTCGACGATTTTCTTGAAACTTATTGTATCACAAGTACACATATTTAATGAGCTACAACTTTTACTTGAAACATTTTTCTGGGAAAATTCATTTAAGGGCACTTTTGAGGGAGGCGTGGGGTTAGGTTTTCCTCTTAAGTGATTGCTATTTCTGGTTATTTACACAATTCTATCATCTAAATAATATTAATTAGAATTAAATATGTTGTTGAAATTCCGAGTTTGAAAAAATCGGATAACCGGAAGTGCGTTTACTTTACCACTTTATGTGAACTACAAATATAAAAAAACTACAGCTTTTATCTGAAACCTTTCTTCTGGTAAAGTCATTTAAGGGCGTTTTTGGGAGAGTGGTGGAATTATGTTTTTCTCCAAACTGCTATCCTAGTTGATATACAAATGTACCATCCACAAACAAAATTAATAATTAGAAATAAATATATTGCCAAAATAGCGAGTTTCAAGAAAATTAGTAAATCGGAAGTGCGTTTTGTACTGAACAATTTTTCAATTTTTGCGATTTTCTCCATAAAAACATCGACTAATTTCATTAAATTTTGTATACTAACTATAAAGTTTGTCAATCACAACTGGCCAAGCTTCCATCGCCTGGTGAAAGTTGAAAGAGAACTAAACGTTTAATTTCTAAAAATCAGTAAGAGGAAAACAAACTTCACACTTAATAGAAATAATGTTATTTATAATAAATCCATTAAATAGAGGTAATATTGTTTTATTGTATTGGTTCAATATAAGGCTGTAATTTAATATAAAATAGATTGTTGAAATATTATATAGATAGCTAAAAATATTACCATGCGAACGTTTTACAGTGTATAAGTACAATTAAATAACGGAGAGAGTGGACCATACACACTCTCCTTAATAAGGGAGTCAGTATTGTAAAACTGTTTTAACTTTAAGGTGAGATTTATATTGGAAACCACCTATAAATCGCCATTCACTATCCTTCTTGATTTTATACCTATTATTGAGATTATTTCATAATGCAAACTATTCAAACAGTATTATTGGGGCTTGTTATAAGCCCTGCCTAATGTTTATAACAACGTAGCCAAATTTAATTAGCAACAATGCTTAACTAAAGTACTAACAGCTGTAACAATACGGCTTGTTTCTCATCACTCGCTTAAACAGTAATGACGCTATCTCTTGCTCCCTCCACCTCTCTTATATATAAAGGACCACTAAATGTATAGTAAAAATTCCAAGTTTGGTAACAATTTGTCAATTATAATTATTGTAATATTTACAGAACATTTAGAACATAAATTGTGTAAATATTTTCTTAAAAAATTCAGGTGATGTGGATGTTGTTGGTAAAACGAATGAAACAAAGGATAGTCTGCGTATGTTGCAGGGAGTATACAATGTCAAAAGAAAAATATCCAAGTCTCTTTTACCTTAAGGATTTTTTACTTTCTCTTACTCCTAGTAAGAGGAAGTATTGTAATCGTGTCAAATTTTCGATATCGAGTTTTCACCGGAAATATCCGTTTTGAGGTCCCCTGAGTCCAAAAAAGTGGTTTTTAGCGAATGGTCTGTATGTGTGTGTGTTGTGCCATGTGAACAGCATAGCTCAAAAACGAAAAAATCGTAGAAAGTACAAACTTGATATTACGTTTAGGTATCACCATGGGATCAGACGGTGCGTTATGTGTCAATATTCCTCAACCGGAAGTACACTTTACTAGTTGTTTTTTTTACGTTTTTGCAATTTTCTCAAAAATGGCTCCGAAGATTTTCTTTAAACTTGCTATATCAACTACACATACAAAGAGCTACAACTTTTATTTGAAACATTTCTCCAGGAAAATTCATTTAAGGGCACTTCTGGGGGAGGGGTGGGGTTATTTTTCTCTAAAGTGCTATCACAGTTGATTATACAATTGTATCATCCAAACAAAATTAATTAGAAATAAATACATGGCCAAAATTCCGAGTTTCAAGAAAATTAGTAAACCGGAAGTGCGCTTTTACTGAACAATTTTTTCAGTTTTCGACGAATCTTATTAAATTTGGTACACAAACTATAAAAGCTGTCAATTATAATTTGGAGAACTGGAGTAAGAGAAAGTTGTGTGAGTGTTTCACACCAGATTTTTTTTCTTGTTATCACCTCCTTCAGCTTGAACATATTGAAAAATAACAGAATATAAATTACTGTAAATTTCTCTCCTATAAATAGAAGAAAGAAAGAAAGCTTTTTATTATTCATTGAATCAATTTTACTCCTTCATTCATCGGGAAGCACATGAAACTCTTTAAATATTTATTAAATAAAATATTTAAACCCATTAAATATTTATTTAAAAAAAAAAATTCAGCATATAAAGAAACTATTTTTATATAAAAATTTACTCAAAAATAGAATGAAAATAAAATTCTGTGCTATAATTTTATAATAAATATGAGGAAAATAAATAATAAATAGAAATCCTTGTCAATTAATAAGTAATTTCCCTGCTAGAATTTGGAAATACTTAAGTCAGTCATGAAAAAGTTAGGTCACTTGAACCCACTGATTTGTTTATTTATATAAACTTCACTAGTGTATTAAGAATATTACAGTGATTACTGGATAACTCGATTATTTTTACTATGCTGGTAGCTCAACCAAGCAAACCAATTCGAAAAGAATCCACTCCTCCTCCCTACAATCCATAATCCTCCGCAAAATCAACCAAGCTCCAGATATTGCGTATCCAACCTAACCTTACAAAATGACCTTCATCAAAGAAATTATATCCATTACACTTGAACAAAATTCCATGAATCTCTTCTTCCTCCTACATCCTAAATCCTCTCGTCTTACAATTGACCTCTTCCCACACAAGTGGTCCTCCCCGCCGACTTAAACGCCTATGGCAGCGAGATTTACTTCATCCATTAACAAAGTGCCTCCAGTAAACTTTAAGGGACATTATTAATGAATTTAGGTTTTTTTAACAGTCAGTTGGCTTTGTTTTGGTGTAAATAGAAGTTGCGCATTTTGAGGGATATCTTTCACAGTTCAGATATGGTCTGTCTTCAGTGTACGAGATAATTACATTTTTTTAGACAAGGTAGAAGTTATTAAACCATGAATTTAATTATTTTTCTTTAATATTTATAATTATTGACCTTATTAAAAAAATTTTTTTTAAACATTTAAATTTATGTTACAAATAAGGAATAATATAGTTACGGTCTAATGACCTTGTTACATTCAAGAGATAAATAATTAGTCAATTTGTTTTGCCTTCTAATATTTTAATTTGTTTTAATGTTACCACATATTTGTATTGATTAATAATTACCATAATTAGTATTCTTTTATTCCATTTTTTTTTTTTTGTCTACTAGGAGTAAGAGAAAGTATTGTAATCGTGTGAAATTCTCGATATCGAGTTTTCACCGGAAATATATGTTTCAACTCTCTGCGTTTTTTCGTCTTTGAGTTATACTGACCACTCTTTTTTGGATTTAGGGGACCTCAAACTTGTATTTCCGATGAAAACCGAATTTCGAAAATTGGCAAGTTCGCAAGATTGAGAAAATTGTGTCTTAGGACGATGCTCTTAGTGTCCGTTCACAGCTAGTCTTTGCAGTAAATAAATACCTAACTCCCATTACAAAAGCACTTAGATGACGCAGTTATTCATAATTAATTGTTTGCCATTTAGTGAAATTTAATTTTTTTCCACCCCATGCTATATATCAACCAACAAATATTTTCATTTAATACAAAAAATTTTGTCCTGACACTCATGGAATGTCGTCCATTATGAATAATGTCTCTACTTCATTTCACAACGTTTCCCATGCAAAAATAGATACCAGAATCGTCCACTTTATAAGATATTATCTTCCCTAATGGTATGATTAGTATGTTAAGAAAAATAACATACTGGTCTAAAACAGATAAACACCCCTTTGTAACCACCCATAGACAATACATATTACAAGCTCTTATAGTAATTATGACCACTCTAATATTAATTGGTTTCACGATATATGTTTATTGTAATGTATTCCACATTTTTATCTAAATTTATTCACTTTAACTATTAAAGACTTTGATTTTTGACTATTTGTCTATAACAATAGAAAAAAAAAATAGTATTCCTTGTGCATAGTTTTTCTTATGATCATTTTTTTTTTAATGTTTTGAAATTTTTCGATCTCAGCGGACTTCAGTTTTTGAAAAATTTGACCAGATGATATGATCATCTTTCTCTTATAGATTAAGAGAAAGAAAAAAAAAACAAGGTTTGAAAAATATTTGCAATATAAAAGTGCTGTTTGTTATTGGTTGTTCCAGAGGAACATAAATTATGCCTGACAGGTTACGAGAGCTTTTGTCACTCTAAATGAATTCTGGTACTAAGAACACGTAAACACAAATTTTTTTACCTGACTCCTTGAGTATCGGGAAATTAAAATGGTGTACAAATTGGCGCAGGTGTCACTTCATATTGTGGAATGACTGCATGCTTCTCATCAAATCATCATACATTCAAGTATAGTGAAGACATCCCAGGTATTGTGAAATAGAACGCGTTGACACAAACATCTTCGCCAGTGAATATTCTTCTGTTTTGCGATATGTCGAAAGATTTGTGTTAATATGATTTTAGTCTTTTGTGTAAATACAGTCTCAATATATAATTCTTGGTCCGAACTCGTTACTGTTTACTCAAGTAAGAAGATAAAGGGAATAATAGCCCAGTGATGTGTGAAATTAATGTTTTTACTTTTTACGGTTTTGTTCTTTTAATTGCCTTACCTACTTTAACCCTTTCATTTCCTTCTGTGCGGATTACTAGATGGCAGCCTCCAGAAGCCCTGATCGGTCCCAAGCTGACTTGAGACAACATGCACCGCCGATCTCCATCCTCTGGTTCGTCCTTCCATCTTTCACCTTCCAGGAGAAGACAGTTTAAAACTCTCTAGGCAATTGTCGTCTTCCATCCTTTGTACCTGGCCGTACCATTGGTGAATCTCTCCACCTATTTTTGCTATGGCCACTGCTACCCTAATTTTCCTGGGTTATCTTCGTTTCTCTTTATTTCTAACCTTGCCCATGTATGCGGAGAAAATCCATGTCGGTCACATTTAGGCTTGATATGAATTGGTCACTTAACACCGAAGATTGGCATCCAATATTTAGCACACTTTTATGCAAAGGTGATTGCCATTAAATTGAATGATAGAGAGATCCGTAGGTCCTTAATGAGGGAGATAAATGAAAGTAGAAGAAGCCGCTGTTGAACACTTCGCATCAATCTAAGTTTCCATATTCAGTCATAAGCTCTGGCCGTACAGTTTCCATTACAAGGACCGAAAAGATAGTGTCAATAATCTGATGATATTATCTTCAGACTTTTATGATCAGATAGTATTCCATGACAGCCAGAACACAGACGATCACAAAATAAAGTAGATTATCACGGACAAAATCTGTGATGTGCGCAACCCATAAATCTCGAATAAGGTTTTTTATTTTTTAATTGGAACATTTTATAGAATCGTAAATAGATAGCAGCCTGCTTACTGCTCTAATTTTTTGTAAGGAAGAAACCCTAACCAAAAACAAAATTTCTGTATTTCATTGTTTTATCGTTAGTTTAAAAAAAATAATAAATTAAAAAAAAGAAAAGCAACTAAAAGACAATGCTGAATGAACAAAGAATATCATATTGTTTCGTAAGTATTTATTTATTTATTTTTTATTGTTTCTTTTACTCTCCCTACTTTGTCCATCTTTCTTCACTTACTAGCGTGTGTATTGTTTGTCACTTTCCATTGAAAACAAAGATATCATTAAACCCCACGATATGTCCTTGGTGTCCGTATTTTAGGTGTGCATTGGCTGGCGCGCGGTTAGGCCAAGGTTTCATTTCTTTTCTTTAAATAAAAAAAAAAAAAAATGTCAATAAACAATAACATTTATTTTGATTAAATTCAATATAACTGCCCTTTTATATTTTTACTTTCTCTTAATCCAAATAAGAGAAAGTATTTCCGGTCCTGAAAATTGAGTTTTCAACGGATATACAGGTTTTGAGTTCTGCCGAGTACGAAAAAAAATGTTTTTAGCTAATTGTCTGTGTGTATGGCAAAATATCCCAAAAATTATGTGTTGTGGTTGGTTCCGCAGAGCTGGAAAGCATCAGAGACATTTTCCGTGATATAATAGCCTGCTTCTTTTTGTGGTCATCGACCGGTTTTGGGCGTTCGCCCATTTTCAGAATGCGTTTGTCACACAGTGTGATAACAAACACATCCTGAAGATGGGCGAACGCCCGAAACCGGTCGATGACCACAAAAAAGAAGCCGGCAATCTCGGAAAATGTCTCTGACGTATCACAAAAATTACTGATTGGTCTAAACTTATTATTCCGTCTTGGTACTAGACGCAATCTGTGTGGCAAAATTCTATCAACCACAAGTAGTGCGACTTAACTGAATTTGTTTATTTTGTCGTCATTTTCTCTAAAAAAGATTTATCAGTTCTATTTGAAATATTTTCCTAAACAAAAATCATTTTTTAGGGGTTTTGGGGGGAGAACAGTAGCGTTTAACTTTCCTCTAAAGTACCATTGCAGTACAATGTATGATACTGCCAATTAATGAATAATATTACCACCAATGTGGGGTGGGTGTTGGTGTAGTGGTTATGAGTATGGACTTGTAAGTGGGAGGACCGCAGTTCGAGTCCCGCGTATAACTGCTAAATTTTATATTGGTATGAAAAATGTTAAGAGTAAAGTAGGTGCTTCCTACTTGAATCTATTTGAAAAATTGAATTCAAATAAGTATGTGAAGAAGTTATCTCAGAATAGAAGGTTCCTTTTTAGAAAAGTTATAAGTTTAGGTATGTCAAAAATTTCGTAATTAAAATATATATAAATATTTTTTATATACATTATTTATTATACGTAGGTTATAAAGATTATGCCTATGTAGCAGCAGCATTTTCAAAACAAGTAACTTTCACACACTAGTGAGAGAAAATAGTGTGTAATAAATAACTCACTTGTGTGTGAAAGTTGAATTTTCATCACTATATTTAGTGTTGTAATAATCGTCACATTATTCAGCGATTGCAGAAAAAATAATATTTCTTTATTTTCTTCTTCTCTGCATTCTGCCTATATGTTACGTGGTATGTGTGAGTATATCTCTTTGAACAAACAGCTCAGAAAGATAGATTACAATGAAATGAAACTTTATTATACGCTTTAGCAGTCACCACCGTATACATAAATCGGTTTCAATTTAAATTCATTAAACAGAAGTAAGACTCTGACCTTTATAGACTTTTCTTTTTCTAGTTTTTCATGATTTTTAGAAAATGCTTCCAATGAATTTTTTTTTTTGTGGCCATAAATAAGTCACTGACTTTAATTCCAAACTTTTTCCTTAGAAATTGATTTTAGGAGTCGTTGTATTATAATAAACTTCAATGTAAATTGCCCTTTTTATAATAATTCTATAATTAAATTTTTTTGAAGAAAATCGATTAATAGAAATTGTTGAAAATTTCGAATTCCTGAAAAATATTTTTTAATATTTTGTATGCCGAATAAATATAATTTTTATTTAAAGCAATTTTTCAGGAAAATTTGATTTCAGATGCCAAAATCCATTTTTTAACTCAATTTTTCCAAGTAGAGCTGATTGGGAAATAAATGACGAGTGTAAGACATTCCGCTCGGCACTTACTGCGAACAGATTCATTTTAAAACAAATAATTTTAATATAATCGTATGTCGTTCTACCAGACTTGAAACAGATGGTAATAAGTCACTCCTAAAATTTCTTAAACAAAACTTTAATTTTATTCCAGTTATTATTTAACTTTCCATACACTTTGTAAAATAAAGTGGTTATTAATATATTTAATAAATTGCAATATAAAATATTAATAATAAAAAAAAACATACTTCAATATACAAGTTTGGCCCGTGCCATGAGGGTTGCGTAGAAAAAAGCTGGACGTGTGGGCTTGCCAGGAAGAAGTACTTCCGGTACATCTGTCCCACCTGGCTGGACCGTCGCGCTTGGTGGAGCTGTTTCCTGTTATACTCTCAAATAAGGTTTTTCTTCAGTTTTTTTTTTGTTCAACTTCCATTTTTTTATTCTCTCTGCTTTATTTACTTACATATTGTTTAATTTCAAAAATTAATGGGGTATTAATTCTGTGAAGTATAAAAATGAGGGCATTAATCAAGCAGGTGTTCCTAAAGGAAGTATCTTTCAGAAGCACTTCTCTTTGCTTGAAGAACTTTGCTTTAAAAAAACAACTGAAATTAAATTAAATAAAATGCCAAAAAGACAAATGTCAACATTGAAAATGTCCATTTTCAAACTGTCTTTGGTATTAATGGAGCATCAAACGAACGAGCGTATTTAATTGATGTCTGGCCTGAGCGAGTTATACTTGAACGAACGACTTCCAACACCTAGTTTCCAACAAAGCCGTGCGGCCATACGGATGACTGTAGTTCCTTCTCACCAGCTTTACAAACACATTCATCCCAAGGATCTGGACATCGGAATAGCCTGTGTAGGTTTTTCCTGGAAGTAGAAGAAATAGCACTGCAGGTACTGTGTCAATGTGAGGGGCTTGCGCGATAGAGATTTCTCCTCTTTGGGAAGAAGAAACTGACGTCTTTATGTTTTCCCAGAAATCTCTCTCCAGACTCCTAAGTCTTATTAACAGGACTGGAGAGGTTACTCATTCGTGGGTGTCACTGTGGACCCATAGGAGTCGCGATGAGTTTACCAATCTCAATAACATCACGTACATCCATACAAAAGCCTCGAATTTTTAGTGCTGATAGTTGTAAACAATAGATCTTTTGAAATGCCAGTCATTTATAATTCTAATCATTCATCAACAATTGGTAGAACGATAAACTAATACCCGACACTGCATATGGTTCCTGTTGCAACCTCCTCCAACATTCAACTCTCCAGTCTTCCTTAACAGTTCCTGAAGAAGGACAACAAAGGTGTCCGAAAACGTTGAAAAAGCTTTTTTATGAATAAAAAGTTTCTTATTTGGCACCAGCCAACTAATTTTTTTGTTTTTTTGATTATTTATTAACATTTTAAATTTAATGCTACAAATTCAGCAACATTAAAATAATTTTTTTTTTCGAAAAAGTGGTAGGTCTATTGATTGATACATATGTGCCGTAAGCATTGCAAGTTTAGGAAAACGTTATAATCGAATATGAGAAAATTCCAAAAAACTCAAAAATCTATTTTGGAATAGATTTTCTTGGTTAACCGATTAATCTGCAAGATTGAGATTCTAGTAATGTCTCATATTTGTACTAATATTATATAGGTGTGACGACCATATGTTAAATTGAAATGGTAGTTCAGAGGAACGCTTAACATTACTGTTCCCCCAGAACCCCCCCAAAAAATCAATTTTCCCACGAAAATGTTTCAAATAAATGTGATAGACATTTATGTGTATAGAAAGTAAAGGTATGAAGTTGAAAGAAATCTTTGTAGCCGTTTTCGAGAAAATTAAAAAAAAAATCTGGTGTAAAACACTCACACAACTTTCTCTTACTCCAGTTCTCAAAATTATAATTGACAAATTTTATAGTTTGTGTACCAAATTAATTCAAATACGGCGAAAACTGAAAAACCGTTCAGTAAAAGCGCACTTCCGGTTTACTAATTTCCTTGAAACTCGGAATTTTGGCCATCTATTTATTTCTAATTCTCTTTTGTTTGAAGATGAATTGTATAACGTAACCCCACCCTTATGATCCAGCCCCACCCAACTTGACCCCGAGAAAAAATAACCCACCTCATAACACACAGTCACTTAAATTAAATGTTCTCCACGAGAACCCCCCCTGCGCCGGTAGACAAAATAAAAGTTGTAGATGTTTGTATGTTTAATTTATATACGAAGTTTCAAGAAAATAGTCAGAGTCATTTTTGAGAAAATCGCGAAAAAGTGGAAAAAATCATTTGGTAAAGTGGTAATGTAAACGCACTTCCGGTTATCTGATTTTTTTTGAAACTCAGGATTTCAACAACATATTCAATTTTGATTAACATTATTTAGATGATAGAATTGTTTAATATACTGAAATAGCACTTGAGATATGAAAAACACTAACCCACCCCTCCCTCATCTGCCTTAATGAAATTTTCCAGAGAAATGTTTCAAATAAAAGTTGTAGCTGTTAGTATGTGTAGGTGATATACAAAGTATGATGAAAATCGTTGGAACCATTTTTGAGAAAATCGCAAAAACGTAATAAAAAAATTAGCAAAGTGGTACTTCCGGCTGAGGAATTTTGACAGATGACCCACTGTCGGATCCCATGGTGGTAACTAAACGGAATATCAAGTTGAACTTTCTACGATTTTTAGTTGTGAGTTATTGCTGTTAACATATACACACACAGAGGCATTGCGAAAACCACTTTTTGGGGGACTCAGGGGGGACCTTAAAACGGATATTTCCGGTGAAAACTCAATATCGAAAGTTTGACACGATTACAATACTTCCTCTAACTAGGAGTAAGAGAAAGTAAAAAACAACAAACAAATAAACATTCTATAAAGCCGCACTTCCGGTTGATGGATTTTGACCGAAACCTTCTCATTAAGAATGGGGGTGTACCTAAACGGTATACCAAATTTGTTTGAGGTTCCTGCGATTTTACGTTATTCAGATATTTTTGTTTCTCAGAAACATACATTCGCACACATATACAAACATACATACATAACAGACCGCTCGATGAACATTGTGGCCATATAGAGACTCTTCCATATATTATTATGTTCACTTTCTGAGGCAGAAAATGTTGTATCATTTTATGGCAATGTGGGTCCAATATAAAAAAGCAGAGTTTCGTTTGCGTCACTTTGAAAAATGACGCTCTCTCTCTACGATAGAGTTAATAGCATATTTAAACGGTTACAAGAAATGGAAACAACTCGTAAATTTTTATAAGGAAGCTTGGCTGCTATACAGATTTATGTTAATTAAAGAATTTAACTTTTAATCTAATGAAGTTTGTTTTTTTATTGCTTTTTTGTGTGTGTGTGTTATTTATTACTTATACATTTCTTATTTAATGCATTTCGCCAAGAGTTATTTAAGAAAGTACACAATAGCCCCGCCCGGAGGGTCAAAGGCCCAAGCGTAGTCTTTATTTCTATCTTTTGGAATGTGTTTTTTTTTTTTAATGATTTAGAAGATTTTGGCTTTGTAAACAAATGTTCAAAATAACGACATTTATCTATCTATCAATTAATCCAAAGATCACTCGTTAAAAACATTGTTTTCGAATTTAGGGGACCTCAAAATATATATTTCCGGTGAAAACTTCTAAGGAGTAAGGGAGTAAGATAAAGCAAAAAAGCAACTTCACAAATAACATCTATACATCTATATTTCCTGACCTTAAATTGTATAATTGCCCTGCAGATTAAAAATAAATAAATAAAAGCAATTAAAGTTTAAGAATGACAATATTATTTCAAACTACTAACAAAATACATTGACCTGAAGTTAAAAGATTTCTATTTAAAGTCACACAAGACTATAATAAGTAACCAAGCCGAGAGTTGGACACCCAGACATATACTGAACACATACACATACACACACTTGCTAGCAAGTTTACCTGTCAGTTAAGTACCAAACAACTTTAAAAGCAGACTGGGTCTCAGACTAAATATAACGGTAGTTTATTCAGTCTTGTCCTTGCTTCTTTTATAAACTTTATAGTTCACTGAAGTATTGACAATACTTTCTTTCCTTTGTTATATATATTATTGAAAAAAATAAAACACTCATATATTTTATTACATAAAGGAATTTGCCCCTATTTTTGCTTACACTATATAACAGTGTGTATCTTTTAAATGTCAAAACTTAAATAGATGTAGTACTAAAATTACTAACTTACATTCTATGTTACACATCTCGTATATGGTAGGTTCTATGGGCCTATTTCGACATACTTCACAGGCAAAACTCCTTGAAACACTCACAAGACTTTCTCTTACTGCAGGTAATTACATTTATAAATTTGACAAATTTTATTTAAACTTGGAGATTTTTTACTTAGATGGATGGATATACTTACCTACTTGAGGCAGGTAGTAGTTGAAATGGTTACATTGCAGCCCAGAAGACAGCGCCATCAATTCCCCCACACATGTCATACAAACACCTCCACCTTTTTTTCCCCAATCAATTTTTCAAAAGATTTATAGAAAATTTTTTTTTGTACCAGTTTTCGAGAATATGCCAATAAAGTTTAGAAACCTATACTGTCGCACCGTCGTCACACTTCCGGTTTACCGATTTTCTCCATATTTTTTTTTTTTTTTTTTTAATTCTAGCAATGCTTTTAATGTATCTTAATATTATATTTGTTAGCAACACCTTACGTTTTAATGGAGTGGCCAGTTTCCAGAAATCAATTCTGCCTAGAAAAACTATTCAAATAAAACTTTATATATATGTGTGAGTTTGTGTGGTGTGTGAGTATGTAGTTAGTAATAACAATAAAGTCTTTATTAATTACATTACAGACAGTAAATTTACACACACAAAATTACAATTAAGACAGACGGACATAACTGATGGTCAAAGCGACCATTAGAGGCAGTTAGTTATTGTTTATTTTATTTTCTTATTATTTATATTATCTTTCTTTATTTTATAATATTTTATAGCTAAAATTAAAAAAAATTAACTTTCCTTTTATACTTTTATAAATAATAAATTTACATTTTCCTTTATACGTACTGTTTTTCAATAATTAATTTCTGCTGTTGAAGAGACGTATTTTTAGAATATTGCACCAGACAAGGCCATTATGAGTTCATCAAAACTTTGTTATAACTTTCTTAAAATACATCAGTCTATAATTTTTTTTAAGATGGGGCATATACAGATAAAGTGTAATACATCTTCTTCTTTCTCTATTGGCGAGGTTATACACAGAGAGCACAATTTAATGAGTTTATTAAACCGGTAATAATTCAAATAAAATATTTCTCCCCCCCCCCCACAATACACTAAACGATCCAACTATAATCGCCGACGCATCAAGGTTGTTACTAAATAAATTTATGTTATTATTTAAACTTTTATATAGTTTATGATAAACACATTTTTTTTTACATTGAATTTGAAATCAGATATCAATTTTACTTTATTCTACGTATTATAGACTGGATATTGGACATTTCTAGGTAACAGATCCATCTAAGGGGAAATTTTAGTTTATTAAACCAGAATGTTGCCACTCCTTGTATAATAATAATTTTTTTTCTCAATAATTTCATTGATTTAATATTGGAGGGTATCTATCCGGTGGTACTTCAATAAATCTGCCTACATATTTTAAATGTAACCCGGGTGGTATATGTATATAAGTATGTGGGCAACATATCACTTTCCCAGATAAACTACCAAGTCTGGGTGGGCTATTATTATAATAAGGCAGATTGATTACTGTTTTAAAATAAAATATTTTAACAACATCTGTGTATATAGTTAGTTTACTAAGTTTAAAGAAATAAATTGGTGGATTTATGGAGAAAAATCGATAAAAATTAGGTTAATAATGTCAAGTTTTATTCCAATTTGATCTCCTAGTAACATATTCAATTCTTATAAGAGATGGTAGAATCGCAAACTATATCGAAATGTCAGCAATTTAGAGGGATATTAGAAGTTAGGTATTTTGTTCTCTTGCATTTCAGTTAGAAACTCAACTTCGCATATCTGAGGGAAAGAAGAACGCCACCATTACTCCCCCGCTCCCTCCTACAATATTAAGAGAAAATAAATCCGTGAACTTTTTCACTGATTAGAAAGAAAAATACCACCACCACTTTCTCCTCAACTTATTTTATGAAACAAAATTTATTGTCACAATTTTATTTACAGGGTTGCTGAAAAATAAATAAATAAATAAATTATTTATTACTTCGCCACTTTTATTGTAGTTAGAAATAAATGCTGAATTAACAATGTGATGAAATTTTATATCCACATTTTAACAATGACCTTCACTACTATTGTTGTACGATACATTACTTCCGGTTAAATATTAAGTTACAAAATTGATCTTTAAATAAAGATTCTTATTCTTGTCAACAAAATTTGTTACTGTTTTCATTTTATAAATATATAGAATGATATAGTATTACAAAATTTAAAAAAAAAATAAAAATTTCTGAATGAGAAAGAGTTAGCTACTACAATTTCTTTTTTTTTTTAAACTTACGAATATTTATTTACATTATAGAGGGGCTCCGAGGACTTAGCTCCACTGAAAATTACAAAAATCAATTTTACTGGGAAAAAGAAAAGTTTATAGATTTTCATTCATATTTGGTATCTATTTATTGACCATACATAGTGTTCTACTGAGTTCTACCAAAGTTCTACTAAAAATAAAGAAAAGCCTTGACGTCATAGATCACCCATTAGATATTAGATTGTTATAGGGGATTATTGAACTGCGATCTGAAAAATCTATTGTGCCCCCCGGAGCCTTCTTAGAGCACTACCGGCCTCCGAGCAGTGTTCTCAAGCTACAGACAACACTGCCCATTGCCGGACAGTGACCTATAGATGCTCCTAGGAAGAGGAAATCTAAGGACAGGCAGCATGCTGGATTCGAACCTGGGACCTCCGCTTTGCTAATCCAGCGCGCTACCACCGAGCCAATCCCCTCCTTCTCCTTTGGCTGAGGCCAATTAACTAGGTACGGATACCTTACATTGTGTCGAACTAACGAAGTACATGGAGTACTGTGCTGTGGTAATTCGTGAGGTCGCTACTCCCCATGTAACTGCATGCAACAGATACCCCTTGCAATCAAACAATTAATTGTGCAGTTTTGTAGAAGTAAACCTGTGGAATTAGTCTATTGAGATTTTAACACAGTAAAACTATTCAGTTGTTTTATAATTCTTTTTATAAGTTTTACTGCTACAGTGAAAGCCCTCAATAGAAAATGAATAAATCAAAAATTAATTTTCTTATACAAAAAAAAATTTTAAATAACAGTTTTAGGCCTATATCATCCAAATTAATTGCGAAAAACAGAACAGAAAAAAAAGAAGTAGTAAAAAAATGCAGCGGAGTTGCTGTTGCGATTGATTGAATATTGACCGAAACCTTTCGTGTTTGTTTCCATTGTGCTACCAAACTAAAGTATCAAGTAAATCAGCTTTCTATGATTTTTTTTTCTCTTTTAAGATAGAACCCTGCATAGATTGTAGATTATTGTAGATTATTGCACTGCGACCTAAAAGATCTATTGTGCCCCCCGGAGCCTTCTCCAATGCACAGCCTGCCTCCAAGCAGTGTTCCCTACCTTAACAGACAACACTGCCCATCACCGGACAGTGAGTTGTAGAGGCTCTTAGTAAAAGAAAATCATACCGTCTTTGTATGTATTTCGCCAGCAATTTGAAGGTATTTTAGAGACTATTGTGGACTCCAGTTAAGTCTTTTGTTAGGTTCGTAACGAACGTTAGCTTATCCCTTCCTTCTCCCTTAGCTTTCGCCAATTAACTAGGGACGAAAACACTAGTTTGTGTATTGTGTTTGTCCTGTCTGCAAAGAATAGGAGTATATGTAGTTTAAGAGTATTGTGTACTGTTCTGACGAAGTGCTGTGCTACTCCCCAAGTAACTGCAAGCAACAGATATCCCTTGCGGGCTACATACCTACACAGTCGCTAATAATATTTTTTATTTCCACTTATTGCACTCATTGCTTTAAGAGGGAGTATTGCGACTGAGAAGTTGTCGAAATGATTTCAGTCGAAATACATGTTTTGAGAGCCCAAAGTGCGGAAGCTATTACTTCTAGATATCAAAAAGGGAAAATCGCAGGATGCGTCTAGGTTAATATTTCCATTTTGGTATCACCATCTTTTTCTGATTAGTAGATTTCGGCCAAAATCTGTCCACCTTTCTTCAAACTTTGCATTTTATATACACACAAATTGGATATTGAAGAATTTTGCCTTTAGTCATTCCTACAGCTTTAGGTTGCCTTCTAGGGAAGATTGGTTAACCCTGGGTTCGTCTGGGGTTATACCTGAGAATTATCTCCGATGCTACACGGACGGTTCCAGGATGGATGGTAGGTCTGGGGCTGCGGTCTATTTTGAGACGGGAGACCATTTGGTGGTTCCTCTTGGTGATTGGGCCACCGTTTTCCAGGCTGAGGTTTATGCAATTATTTGCTATAGCACCCTGTCATTTCGGATGAGAGGGTGCGTAACACTAATTTAAAAGGTGTTTGTATCTGCTCGGACAGCCAGGCTGCGTTGAAGGCGCTTAGCTCATGTGTCTTCACTTCCAGATTGGTGTTAGAATGTTCTAAAAGACTGGAAGATGTTTCTTCATTGAAGGTTGTGCTTCTGGTCTGGGTTCCAGGTCATATGGGAATCTTTGGGAATAAGGAGGTGGATAGGTTTGCCCAAATTAGGCGCCTCTCTTCCTTTCATTGATCCAGAGCCAGTTGGTGTGTCTTCTGGCACATATTTGTCAGGCTTCCAGACGTGGATGACCTCACAGCACTCATCCTTATGGATGAATGCAGTGGGTTGTCGCCAGTCTAAGATGCTCATTGGGGGTCCGGACGGAGCTTTGAGTAGCGGGGTCCGTTGTCTTTCACGGACCTCTCTCAGGCATCTGGTTGGATTCCTCACTGGGCATTGTGGCTAAGGAGACATCTCTATACAATGGGACTCATGCCTGACCCCTTTTGTAGAGTTTGTGAGACGGAGGAGGAAACACCCATGCATCTGATGACGGATTGTTTGGGCTGTGAGGAGATTAGGTTTAGGACCTTCGGCCGGAATAGGATATCGGTAGAGGATCTTAAGTTATGTCCTTTTAAGGTTTTGGTCCGATTTGTTCGGTCTGTGATGAAACTTAGATGGGTAAAACCTGGGCCTGGACTTTTGTTCCAGACCCAGTAGTTGTTATTCTTTAGGGGTAGCTATGTGGACCAGGGAGGCTTTGGATAGCGTAGGGTTTTGCCCTCCCCTTCCTTGAATAATAATAATTATACACACAAATTGCCTATTATTTTTATTTGAAACAGTTTTCCTAGAAAAATTAATTTTTCAAGAGATTGTAGCAGAGCTATTTTGTTATTTTGCTTTCTTATAGAGTGCCACTTCAACATATTGTATGGTTCCAACGCCTTTATTGACACATACAAGTTACATAAACAACTTTTTGATAGAATTCCAAATTTGAAGTAAATTAATTCCCCAAAATTGCTTATTTACAGATTAAGTTTTTTGAGTTGTTGGGAGTTTTCTTGTTTTCGTATTCAGTGCATATTTCCGGTGAAAACTCAATTTCAAAAATTTGCCAACTGTAATACTCTCTCTCTCTAAAGCAAAGCAATTAAAGAAAATAGAAATATCTTTTCCGCCCACCCACTCCTTGTGAAAAGCTCCAGCCTTGATATATGTATGGGAAACATGTATTATTTTTACCTCTTCGTTCCTCTTCGTTGATTACATAAAGATTATCTTCTTTGGTTATTCTTTATTAAGTTTTTTTTTTTTAATAAAAGTTTCTACCATCATGTTTTGTTTTTTTTTAAATAATATCCAGTGTCTTCTAAAACGGAATATAATTAAATATCTGTTTATAAATCATTTCAGACTTGATGAATCATGCATGATGATGGTCATGCTATATGGCCTGTAAAAAATAGTACTTATTTATTTTATGACTAATATTATTGTAAATTAACTATAGAAATAAAAAGAAAAAACCTTGGCGATTAGCACCTGCTTGGGCTATTAACAGACCCCAGTCCTGGACTAGTCTGGCAAGGTGTACATTCAGAATGTTACGCCTTCTAACATGGTATATAATATAAAGTAATGTTGGTTACTTTATTATTATTTCTTTCTACACACTATGTATAATAATGCCGGTTTACCATTAACTTCGGACTGCTTTTCTTTAGCCCAGTCCAAGCAACGATAAAACATTCTGGGAAATTTCTTCTTGAGAAAATTTACTTGTTTCAAAAAACTTCATTGTCTACTTCTAGTTGGTTCTTTTAAATAATTTGAGAGCAACTGTATTTAGGCCTCATTAAAGTGATAGAAAGAGAAGAGAGATCTATTCTTTGATAACTTGCTTCATTATTTTGTGGTCATCAACTTGTTCTAGCGAGTGCTTACCCCGAAATTTTCAGTATGTTACGATGAGCAAGTCCTCAATCGGATCCTCGATTCATATGATGATCATAACATGTTACATGCTGCCTCTAATGTTTTCTAGTGGACCTTACCATCCTCTCATAATATGGCCATATCTTGATTCCTTTTTTTTCCTCCAGTTCTTCTATAAACTTGAATTTATGATAAAATTCCTTTTATTGTTTCTATATTTTCCTGTTTCTTTACTTGCCTTCAATTTTATTTAAACTTCGTATACTACTTTTACATACATAAATACCTACACTTTTATTTAAACCATGCTCCTGTTTTTCGGGTTTTTACGGGAACGGTAGCGTTTAGCTTTCCTCTACAGCATTGAAGAAAATCTGTAATGAGACTTTTACTTGTCTCCTTTTACCTCTGTATTTTATGTTAGTTATGCAAAGGTGTAAAGTATAAAGTGTTCATTAAAATTAAGTTCATTTTTTACAAAATTTAATTAACAAGGAATAAGAGAAAGTCAAATTCGCGTTTCACACCAGATTTTTTTAAATTTTATTTAGATCAAAATAAAGATATAAATTCTGTAAATTTTCTGTGGAACTTAAATTTTAATGGTATGAAGAAAATGTTTTTCAATATTGCTTAATATTGCTTTAATCAAAAGAAAATTCGTGGTCGATTTTAGAAAAAAAAATCTGATATGAAATACTCACACAACTTTTTCTTACTCCAGTTTTCAAAATTGAAATTGACAAATTTTATAGTTAGTGTACCACATTTAATGAAATTCGTCGGAGTTCTTAAAAAATTCGTCGAAAACTGAAAAACTGTTCATAATAAGCACACTTCCGGTATACTCGGAATTTTAGCAATTTGTTTATTGTATAATCAACTATGGTAGCACTTCAGAGGAAAACCTAACCCCATCCCTTCCCCAAAACTGCCCTTAAATGAATATTCTCGGAGAAATGATTCAAATAAAAGTTGTAGCTCTTTGTGTGTTTATTTCATATAAGGCGTTTCAACAAAATCGTGGGGGCCATTTTTGAGAAAATCGCAAAAAAGTAAAAAAAAAATTCAATAAGTGGTACTTCCGGTTGAGGAATTTTGACAGATAACCTAAGTCGGTGATACCTAAACGGAATATCAAGTTTGAACTTTCTATATTTTTCGTTTTTCAGCTATGTTGTTCACATACACACACACACACACAGCATTTTCTAAAAACCACTTTTTTGGACTCAGGGGATCTCAAAACGGATATTTCCAGTGAATACTCGATATCGAAAATTTGACACGATTACAATACTTCCTCTTACCATTAAAAATAACTGGTTAACAACATTGGAACACCTCTCTCTAATTGTATTTCTCAAAATTATTTAGAAATTTTGCAAAAATTTTCTTCGTAATATTCTATAAGCATCAAAGCGGGCGTTATGCTGAAATGCAATTTTGAAAGGAATCTTGACATCGCAGTTTTTCTAAAACCCTCTAAAAATCAGATTCTCCAAAGGATGGATTATCATATGATTTATCATAAGGGTTTGAGCTTCATATGATTTGTAGTTTTGAATATTCCGGTACATACTAAAAAAAATTTGTCTCAAAATATTTATTTTCCTTGTTGGATGTCTAGATTGCAAAAAAAAAAAATCTCTATTTAATTGAATAAACAATTGAATTTGTAAAATATAAATTTAATCAAAAAACTTATAATACGCCAACTAATAAACAAACATTTTGTTATAAATAAAGACTAACCCGTTGCGTTACACTCAATACAGACAACTTACAAATGACACAAAGCAGTAATAATCCCTTTTATTTTAGCTTCCCTCTCTTCGTCCCTCCTATACCCAAGTACACCTCCTACACAAATATACCTTATAAGGTATCTCATTGTCACAATTTTAAAGGTTTACCCGGGAAGTTATAATGTTACAATATAAACATAAATATTACCAAGGTCAAATAACTCTTAACACTAAAGTGTTACTTTATTATAAATACTTTAATCAAACAAATATAATTTTTATTATTTTATTAACAATTTATTATTAACAAATTCTGTACTTACACACACACACATCTGTTGTGAAGCATTCACACGACTCCCTCTCTGACTACACTGCTAACAATTCACTTAACCATTTTTTTTTTCAAATCAAAGCATTTTTATTAAACATGACTAAATTGAATGTTGCATATTTCGCATGCTATTTTTTGAGACAGACAAGAAGTAGGTATTGAAGGCAAATACGTTTTATCTACTTGGCAGCGCCACCAGTAAGCGTCTCAAAAATGCTGGTTGAATAACTTAAAGGTAAATAACGCCACAGCTTCCCGTCATAAAAACAATTCTTCCGGAAAAAAATGTTTAAATAAAACTGAAAGGTTTAAAAGTATGGTTAATATTTTAAGATTATAGAAAAAGTTGGGAACCACTATCGAGATAATTCCAAAAAAAAAAAAAACTCATAAATCTCTTCGTAAATGTCGCTTATTAATCGATTTTTCTTTGAACTTGGTATCCTAGCAAAGCATATTTATGGACCCTTAACTTTCTAAACCTGGTGGAGCCATTTTCAAAAGAAATAGCAAAAAAAATAAATAAACTGAAATAATCTTTCATTAAAGTCATACACACTTTCGATTGACGAGTTTTTAATGAAACCACTATTTCGGATGTGATTGATATTTGTTGTGGTAACTCGGATTGTTGAGTTTTTTTTTTTTTATTTATTTTTTTTGAGATAATTTATTCACATCCAAAACATAACGAAAAATCTTTTCTTGTCTCGCATTTGGAGTTCTCCAAAATACGTAGATTTTATGATGAAAACTTAATTTCCAAGTATTTGACACGATCGTAATACTTTCTCTAATAGCAGTTAGAGGAAGTAAAAATGTTTAAGGAAGGTAGTTTAGGTTCGCTGCGCTCAGTAATATCTGAGATGCATTCATCATAGCAATGGTTCTCTTTCTGGTGGTACATACCACCACAAAAACATCAATTTTTCCCCGCAAAAATGCTTTATATAAATCTGATAGATGTGTGAAGATGGTGTGTGAGGTAAAAAAAAAAAAAAAAACACATTTATCACGAGTCGCACATCCTGGTGATGGATTTTGATCGAAACTTCCATGTCAATGCGATGGTAAAAACAAAACGGAATAGCAAGTTTTAGCTTCCGGTGATTTTTCATGTTTGAGATATAATGTTAGTGGTCTCCTCAATTTCGATAATTTGATACAGACGGTCACAATAACTTCATCTTTCACTAGGAATACGTGACAGTAAATTCAACAGCCTAACCAAATAACATGTTTGTTTATATTTGTTTCATATATTTTCTTATCAGATAATTATTGTTTTCAAAATATATATATATAGTTTTATAATTTTATTATGTTTATTTCTAACTGGTAATAGAAGTAAACTTTTTCTACGGCCTTGCATTATTTTATTTCTATTCAAACTTTATCTCTGATAAAATTATATATGCATTTATAATTTTACTAAAAATCTTGAAATATAATTTGAAGGTTAATTGTTTACTTTTCTTATTGTAGTTGGGAGGGAGTATGTGGGAAATTGCGATTATTACTTTATAAACATGGTTTTATGTGTTTTTAGAGCTGTTTTATTATTATTTTCTTTTAGTTATCATTATTATTATTATTATTCACTTTAATAAATAATAAGTTACTTAGAGATTTTCTTCTTAACTCCATTTTCTTGACAATCTTTTCTTTTCCTCTTAAATTATTATCATTTTTACTTTCACGTACTCCTATCAAGAAGAAGAATGGCGATCATGTCAATAATTGGAAGGTGATACTCAGGTGTACATAATTATCCCTACCACCTTTTTTATGACAACCACATTTAAATTTTTGTAGACGTAACAATTAAAAAAAAAATTATAGTAATAGAACGACTTGTGAATATTTCACACCAGATTTTTGTTAAAATGAACAATAAGAGAAGTTTATGTTTTTGAAGATTGTTTTTGAAGTACCATCCTTTATACCTGTTTTTGAAGTACCGTCCTTTATACCTGTTTTTGAAGTGCCGTCCTATATACCTGTTTTTGAAGTACCGTCCTTTATACCTGATTTTGAAGTGCCGTCCTTTATATCTTTGCGGTTAGAGGCATACACTTTACATCAGCGGTTTAGTCTGGTCGGTCTGGTCTGGTCACATTTCGATTCAAATCTCGATTGGTCGATTAACAACTTGCAAATCTGACGCGCGCGCATTATTCGACCACTTTTGAATTGAACAACCGACTTTTTGTAGAAGTCCGCACGAATCATACAGTTTACACCTATTTCGAAACTAAATTTCAATAAGTTTTTCATCCCCTTCACCCTCCCTCCAGAAAGTAAAATTTGTATTATTTAAAGCTGTGCTTCCCAAAAGGGGCATATTTATGTGTTTAGTAAGAGATTATGTTATATATACTGAAACAGCGGTCTTGCCGCAGGCTTTAAACTGTTACAGTGATGCCAGCTTAAGATTAAGAGAATTATCTTATATAGGATAGTGTAATCAGGCAGGGAAATATATATATTTTTTTGCAAGATTTTACGCAGTAAATTGCAGTAGGAAGAGCCATGATACCTTAAAGGTTTACAGTCATGTAAACAGCAGCATACTGGTCAGTTACATATCTCGATTGACCGTCCTGCATGCTGCAAATCAGACGCAACTGTTTGGCATGCTATTTTTAAATTGATCAACCCATTTGCGCAATTTATAAAACTTACACCATGTTGCTCTTGCATTCGGAAGTTGTTTCATCCTCTTAGAAACGCTATAAAAAATCTTTGCTTCCAAACTGCAGAATTTCTACTGGATTCGCTTTTGTTCAGTGAATAATAGTGAACATGTATACTGAAACTATGGTTAAACAGCTGTTTTAAACAGGATTGCCAACTTATGATATGGAAAATATCGTATTCTTATGGAGATACTTTGTCTAGTTAGTGAATACTTGCTGATATTATTATTTCAAATTTGAATAAGCTTTATTGATCCGCGAATTACTTAGAATCCTATTCAGCATTTTTATTTTAAACGTAAACAAATAAATCTAAACAATATTTATGTTTGGCCGTTGTTAATTAAACAAGCTAAACATAAAAGGCTGCAGCCAAAGGAGAAACTTTTTATTTTTTAAAAAAGTTTATTCGACGTTTTGGACAACTTTGGTGTCCTTCGTCAGGAACTGTTGAGGAAGAATGGATAGTTAAATGTTTGAGGAGGCTATTGTTTCGGTTATTATTTCAGACACCAAAGGTGTCCGAAACGTCGAATAAACTTTTTTTTTTAAATAAAAAGTTTCTTTTTTGGCCCCAGCCAACTAATTTTTTAGCTTGTTTAGTAAACAAATAAATTTTAACATTATGGATAGAAAGACCGGTAGAGAGAATTACAATTTTTCCAGTCATAAATGTGGAAGTGCTCCAGTGCATGAAATGGAAAATAGCGTTTTACAGATAAGAGGATACGACTTTAAAGAAAAGAAAAATATATTTCCATGGCATGATTTAAAAAGAGTAACATATTTTATTTAGTATTCATTATTTTAATCAAAATAGACATTTCATACGATAATTGTTGTTATAGAGAAAATGATTACGAGAAATTATGTTTTTTTTAATTATTATATTATATATTCCCCCGCCTGTAGTAGTATTTCGAGTAGAAGACATCTGGTACCACCAGCTTAACATGCAGATGTCTGTTGCAGCTTTTTAACATGTTGCAGCCCACATGATTTCGCAACTACGCATCTTATTGTTTTATTTAAATGTTCACTTTAAAGTTATCTATTATTATTATTATTTATATAAAACAACCGCCAGATATAATTGTCGCAGTATATGTTAGGATTGGAAGAATATAGAAAAACATACTTCAGATTTAAATTCTCCCTGTTTAAAAAACCGGGTTTTTTTAGAGGTATATATTTTGAGGTAAACCAGAGTAGAAAACAAGTATTTTTTTGTGAATGATCTTGTTTTGGGCGTAGGAAGAAGAAGGTTAGTTTGGTTGGTTAAATAAAAATTTCAAGAAACAAAACTAATAATAATAATCGCAAGGGAAGGGATTTAGGTTGTTATATGCGGCTGTAGTGTGGTGGCGTCGCATTGAGATAAGATCCGCTAGACTGCTGCTTGAGGATATTCAATGCTTGGCTTGTCTGGCGGTGACCGGTGCGGTGCGATGAGGACCACGCCAACAGCTGCAATGGAGACTTTATTGGGAATTCCACCACCCGTAGAGGTGAAAATTACGGCAATGAAAGCCTGTTATAGAATTAAACAGGCAGATTTTTGGCAGCGTAAGCGATATGGTCATTTTACCATTCATCGCGATAAGATTTTGAAGGTTCCTATTCCAGGTTTTCCTTCTGATGGAATATTGAAAACTTTTGTTTTCGAGCATTCTTACAGTGTCATGTTACATTCTAGGGAAGATTGGTCAAGATTGGGTCCATTTGGTGTGATACCTGATAATTACTTCCGGTGTTACATGGGCGGTTCCAGAATGGATGGTAAGTCTGCGGTCTATTTTGAGACCGGAGATCATTTGACAGTATCTCTTGGTGAATGATCCACAGTCTTCCAGACTGAGGTTTATGCTATTTTTTGTTGTATCTTGGATGAGAGGGTATGTAACGCTATTTAGAAGGTGTTTGTATCTGCTCGGCCAGGCAAGCTGCGCTGAAGGCGCTGAGTTCATGTGTCTTCACTTCCAGGTTGGTGTTAGAATGTTCTAAAAGACTGAAAGAGCTTTCTTCACTGAAGGATGTGCTTCTAGTCTGGGTACAAGGTCACATGGGAATTTTTGGGAATGAGGAGGTGGATAGGTTTGCCAAATTAGGCACCTCTCTCCCTTTCATTAGTCTCGAGCCTGCTGTTGGCGTGTCTTCTGGCACATATCTGTAAGGCTTCCAGCCATAGACAGCTTCACAGCATTCATCTTGATGAATGAGTCCAGTTGGTTGTCGGCAGACCGAAATGCTCATCGGAGGTCCGGACAGGGCTATTAGTCAGACGTTGCTGTGTCTTTCACGGAGCTTTCTCAGGCATCTGGTTGGATCCCTTACTGGTCATTGCGGTTTAAGGAGACATCTCTACGTAATGGGACTCATGCCAGATCCATTTTGTAGAGTCGGCGAGACAGAGGAGGAAACACCCATCTATCATATGTTTGATTGCCTGGCTTGTGAGGAAATTAGGTTGGACCTTTGGTCGGGACAGGAAGTCTGAGGAAGAACTTAGGCTATTTTCCTTTAAGGTTATTGTCCGATTTATTCGGACTGCGATGAATCTTAAATGGATTAGACCAGGGTATGGATATTTGTTCTATATCCGGTTTTTTGTTGTTTTTCTATGAGCCCAGTGGAGCTTTGGATAGCGTAGGGTTTGTTCCCTCCCCATAGACAAATAATAATAATAAAGAGAAGGGATTTAGCTCAAAGATTAGCGCACTGGACTCCCACACAGAGATACTCGGTTCGAGCCCAGCTGTGCTATCCTTAGATTTTCTCTTCCTGGAAGCCTCTGCAGGTCATTGTTCCGGTGCTGGACAGTGTTGTCTGTAAAAAGAGAACACACCTGGAGGCCGGCAGTGCACTGAGAAAGCTCCGGGCGCCAAACACCATAGATGTTGACGCGCTTTAAATATAAAAAAATAAAAATAAAATGATAGCAGGAAGTTCAAACTAGATATGTCTTTTAGATATCATCAGAAAATCTGTGTGGACAGGGTAACTGTGGAAATCTATGATACAGAAGTTCAACTTCACTGTTTTACTTTTGGGGGGGTTCACGATTTTCTCAGTAGCATTGATGATTTTCTTTCAAATTCGTTATGTATGATGGTACCGACATCTATATAATATTTCAAGTTGAAAAAAAAATCTGATATGAAACACTCACACGACTTTCTCCGTACTCTAATTAGTATAATTTAGTCAAAAAGTTTTCTAAAATTGCAGTGTTTAGTTGGGTTGGCCTTAAAAATGGTAGTGGGGATTTTATTTATATATCTGAGCGGCCTTATATGAAGTGCGCTCTATGTCAAAAACCAAGAAGCTTGTGCAAATTTAAATTTAAACTGACAGATTTCCAGGACCCCCCGTAATACCATTTTTTTCAGAAAAATGTTTCAAATAAAAATCAAGAACGAGCGAATAACGTTCGTTAAATCTTATGTTTAATTATATCCTGCGAATTACATCATTAGCGTCCAGTTGAATGTGAATATCATTATCCTTTCCCTGAAAGGAACAATTCCCAAAGATTACCGTTCCTCCAAGCAGTTGCAGAACATATATACTAGTTTTGCAAATGTTGGTTTTATTTTGCCCGTTTACTGTAAAAAATACTGATTGAACAACTTCAGTTTAAATTACTATTACATAGTTCTGTCACCATCAATTCCTATTGTCTAATTGAACTCTTTTCCTTGACTGTGGTTTCAGCCTGTTTCCGACAGATTGCCCCTGTTGTTGTTCAAAACCGAATAAACGAATAAATTTAAAATTAAATTAAATTTAGTTTAATTCTCTTTAAAAATTCTTGTATTTTATAAAATATACAGTGGTGATTTTTCTAGGTACTCCAAACTGAGATAGAGCTCTTAGTAAGTTCTTTATTGCCTTTGAATTATAGCCTAGATATGGAGTTTCTGCTCTTTAATGGTGCCTATTAAGATACTGCTATATATTCTTCATGTCTACATACTTATGTTCAACATGGAACACCACTATTACATAAGATAACTGAACGAGTTTTGAAAAAACATTTATCATTATTTATTACACCACCACCATCACCCCACCTAAAAGTAACTAACCATGGATCTGACGATGACTGTTGTCGTTGAGAAAATTGAAGAAAGAGCTCAGGATCTCTCTTTGATGCACAATGTATTTCAAGTGGGTTGTATATAGGTTTGTTCTCAAGCAAGATCTATTTATACAATGAACATCCACGAGATTTCTAAGACCCATTTTGAAATTAGCACGATGCAGACCCATTTTGGAATTACTTCGGCAAAATTCGCAGTTTGCTTTACGCATTACGCTTGCAATATTAGCATTTTATATACGTCCATTATAAGGAAAAAATTATAGTACGAAGTCGATTTAAAATTATATTTATTTATAATTTTCGTTCTTGCCACCTTCTCGCGATTCAAAATTTGGGTTTTTGATTGGAAAAACGAAGTATTTTTGGTCTCCTTTGGGTCTTTGGGTCAGCGTAACGAGATGGGGCTTTAGTTTTAAGGAGAAATTGATGGACGGTATTATCTTGTGAAAACGAAGTTTACTACCTGTGGAAAAAAAAATGAGGTAGCGCTTTGTCAGGACATCATATATCGATCTTGAAGATCGATTTTTAGTGATAACAAGTAGACCATAAATAGAATGGGAAAGAAGCTTCTAAAATGGCTAATTCACTTCACTTCATACACCAACATGCCCAAACGAAATTAATGACTTTTAATTTTATTTTCATTTATTTCAAATTATTTAAGTTCAGTTCTATACTTTGAACTTTAGTGAAGATAACGATGTGCGCTTTGGTGATGGGTGCGGTATGAGGTCGACGACCTTACCAATAGTACCGGCACCGTCTTTGGCTATACTTAAAGAAAACTGATTCTTTTTATTTTATTTTTTTCTTTAAACACACAAATTCACAGTTAATAATTACATAATTTATTATCAGAATGGTTAGTTACCACCTGTTGATAATGCTTTATTATTGACGGACATGTTGTGATTGATCGACAAAATCTTTTTCTTTTTTCTAAAATCAAAAAAGTAAACCAACAACAATTCTATAAAGTACTATTGTTTTATTGTTCTCAATTTTTCTTTTAAACCAATCACGAATAAGAAAAAAAACAAAACAAAACAAAAATTAAAAAATTAATCTAAATTAACTAGAAACTGTGTTTTTAGGGATAACATCACGTCCCATAGTAGATTACAGTGTAAAAACAGGTTTTCGTTCAAGGTTATCTTACCAGTTGGTCAACCAAAAATCGTGTTCATTAACTAAAAGGAAAGAATGTATTATACTTGTTCAGCATTTTTAAAACATTATCATAGGCGGGCTAGAAGTAGGGGGGAGTGCTGAAATGAAAAGTGATGAGGGTTTAATGATTGATTAATAAAAAAAAGAAAGATATTTGTAGAGATTATTGAGAAAGAACCAATGGATTTCTAGAAAATCATTCTAGCAAATGAAATTCGAGTAAAAAAAAATTTCAAATCAAAGTACTCATTTAGTTGAAACAAAATAATTAGCATCTAGTTTGTTTTAGAGTTCATAATGGCAGCCTTTTCCATCTAATGAGGTCACACATTCGTCCAATTTATCTTTGGTCATTAAATACACCGATTTCATTTTGTCTATCTAAAGAAACGATGTTTTAGAAAAGAAGTGAGTTGATAGCGTTTTGTCGTGGCTATAGTGTTAAGTTGGCAATGGAAACAGTTATTGTAAAATTATGGAAGTTACTTTTAGCGTATTCCCTCACCAGAGGAGCACAAAAACAAATCTGCATCTGCAAGAGGTAACTACTGCGAATGAATGTCAATTTTTCAGAAATCGAATTTTTATCAGGAAATACATGTTGTTGATGTTCACTGTATTTGAATAAAATATTTAAAAAATAAAAAAAATTGCAGGGATCTTAATCTTGATTTTCCTTTTGGAACCGCTATCGCATCTGGCTCAAAAAATGGTTTCAATGAAAATCCCTTAACTGAGTGTGTAATTTTAATGGATTTTCTTCTCTTTTTTTTAATTTTCACGATGTTCTCGTGAATACTTCGTAAGGATTTTCATTAAACCTCACATTCTTACAGTGCTAATAACGAAATATCACTATTATTTTGAAATGATTTGCCCAGAAAAATTGATTTTTGGAATGCTTTTTGAGGTGCTGTATCGTTTAGCTTGCCTGTAAAGTGCCATTTCAGTACACTGGTTAATCTTAAGGTCCGTTAAAAGTTAGAAATCCAATTTTGAAGAGAATCGGTTAAATTTACAGAACAGATTTCTGAAGCCTCTACCTTCTCTTACACCAGGGCCAGAGGAAGTATTACGATCGTAGTAAATTTGCGAAAATTAGGGGTGGGTTTAGCTCAATGATAGTGCAGATGACTTGCAATCCGAAGGTTCTGGGTTCGAGTTCAGTGCTCTAATCTTAGATTTATCTTTCCTTGGACCATCTACAGCTCATTGTCTGTTGTTGGTCAGTGTTATATTTAACGAGAGAACCCTGTCCGGAGGAGGTTGGCAGTGCACTGAGGGGGTTCCTAGATAAAAAAATCCAATATACCCTGTATTAGGGCAGGTTTGAAGGTAATTTGTTATTTTTATAATACCGTTAATTGCAGTTCGATATAGGCTGTGCGTGTTGTAAAATCAAATTAATGTTTCACACGTACTATATTTTACATACATTTAATGTGGAACTCTTTCTTTTATTTGCTTATTTTTTTTTTTTTTAATTCTATTATACTACTTTCTATTTTTTTTGTAGTATATACTTTCACAATTAACTATATAAATATTATATTTATATATAAATATATTTAGTTCCGCCCCAAATAATAGAGCCATTAGAAAAAATAAAAATACAACTAAAATGGAAAGTGTTCAAATTGAAAAGGTTTTAAAAAATATTTAACGCGATTATTTTAATTCTCCTTTCCAAACTTACTAATCATTTTGACGTTTTTTATTATTATATTTTCAGATTTTTATTTTAATTCGTAATTTGATTTTATTTTGATTATTAAATTATGTTTATTAGAATTTCGCCAAAATAAAAACCTTAAAAAAAAAAATATTTACGAATAATCATGCAGTAAACATAAGCCTGCAAGGTGTACATACCAGCCCATTATATAGTATAACAGATTGCGTGCAAATTCTTTTCCAGCATCACTGTTCCCAGCTGATCTAAATTATATATTATTTAATTCTTATGTAGTAGGAGATAGTCCACAAATGTTTTGAGTTCATCACTCCAAGAGTTTGTAATTATTTATTTAAAACTAGCTAAGGCCAGCTGGAGGCTTTTACTAACCCCTCAGACCCCCATTTCGTGAAGTTAAATTTTTCTCTCTCTCTCTGTTACTGGTGAGTGCTGATGTTTTTAACGATTGCCCTTGCTCTCTTTTTCCCCCTCTCTCTCTTTCTCCCACCTTTTCGGGTTGAGAGAGCATGTCTATGTCTGTTTGGGTGTAAGAAAACATAGTATCAAAAATAAAAGAAAAAATTGCAAGTGATATTCCATTGACCCATAGCTTCCATTGTAAAGGTTTCAGTCAGATTCGTCAACCAGAAGCACAACATTATTACTGAATAATTTTTTGGTTGACTTTCAAAGATTAAAACAGCTACTATACTAGTGTTTCCAAACTTTTCAGTAAAATTTTCTTTAAGTTAACTTGTTATCCCGGGAAAATTGATTTTTTTTGTTTCGGGGGTTTTTAAGGTAACAGTAGCGTTTTAGCTTTTCTCTAAAATATCACTTTACAATAATCTATGGATCTACCCATCCTTATTACCCAATATAAACATTACTTAAATTCCAAATTTAAAGAAAATCTGTTAACCGGTTGTGAAAAGTTTAAATCACCTCGAAAACGACTATTAACAGTAGCTATAATAGATGTAAGCTATCAGTTTTTTTCAGTGTTATTATACTTTAAGATAAAGCAATAGAAACACAAAATCCTGGTCAAAACCTCAAAAAAAATAATAAAAAAAACGTATTAATAAAAGTCAATCATCTGATAAAAATCTTCCAACTATTTTTAAGGTGAACGCGCATTGAAGTGTGTTGAAAAGAAACCTCTGAAGAAGGGAAATTCATCTAACTATTGTTGTTTGGTCGATACACAACAATGTATTGACTTTTTGCTTCTTTAAAACTACACGTGCTTTTTTCCAATCTTTGTGGAAATTTTTGTGGCTTTTGTGTGTAGTTTTATTAATTTTCTATTTAATATATAAAAAACTTGAACTTTCTCTTTTCGTTTATTTAATAAATAAATAAAAAAAGTATTCATTTTTTTTTATTCCTAATATTTCACCGACTATCTTTCACCTTTATATTAACAAAAAAAGAACGTTGTTAATTATTTAAAAAAAAAAAAACAAACTATTATCTACTATGAAATAGAAATTTTACTTTGTAAATTCAGTAATAAATTAAAGAGAGGCGTGAAATTATTAATAAATAAAAAAAATTAAAGGCGTAACGTCCAATTTATCAAGTTTAAAAGAATTTTCGTCTTTATTGTGGAAATCTTGGTAAACTGAAAAAGAAAAAAAATTCAGTAAAATCACACATTCGATCAAACTGTTTACATTAAACAAGGAATTTTGCCAACACATTTAATTCTCATTAACATAAAATAGATGGAAATACAGTAATAATATCTATCCCAGAATTACAGTTTAGAAGGAACCCTTATCCCCCTTCCCTCAAAACGAAAATCGATTTTTCCAGAAAAATTATTCAAATAAAAGTGATAGGTCTATACACGTGATTGATTATTGAAAAATCCATCTAGTAAACTGGTATACTTCCGATTAAGGATTTTGGACCATAAACTTCCTGTTTGATAAACCATAAACTTCCCTAGGTGATGATATCTTTTTTTTTTTTTTTTTTTATATTGATATTTACACCTGTTATAAGCTTAACAGTAGTAAATTTGTTGATTGTGGACAATTCATAGAAACAGGAGCGGAGAAATCACTCAGTAGTGAAACTCTTGAGTTATTCAATAAGTAGATCACGAGGCCACTGACGTTTTAGTCTTCTTGTTGAATTTATAGGGTTAATTAGGGAGGCAAGTTCACGGACAAGTGGGATTGACCTGAGATGATAAACTATTGTGAATTTGTTGTAATGGAATAGGATTTCTTGACGGACGTATGGTATATTTAAGTCTGTGTGGATTGTATGATTGGAGCTGACAAAGAAAGGAGCTGAACCGATTTTGCTGAGGATTTTGGATTGGAATGTTTGGATACGATTATGATTATAATTAGATCGTTTGATTGAACCCCATAGTTCTGCGCCGTAAGCCCAAATAGGTTTAAGTATGACTTTGTAGATTAGTAAGTTTGTTACAGATCGTTTGTCAAGTAATCGCATCAGCATTTTGTAACGTTGAAGTAGTGCCTGTCGTTTGAGTCTAGTATGTGGATTCCAGGTGAGGCGTCGTTCCAAGTATAGTCCTAAGTAGCGAACTTTTTGTACTGGGGATAGGACGACATTGTCATAATAAACAGACACAGAAAGATGATCTATAGCTGACCCTGAAGTAGCGGTCAGTCAGGTAGGATTTTAGCACTAATTAATAAGCTTGTGGTAGGAAATCTCTCAGCTTCCACATCAAGCCCAGACACGATCGAATACTTGCGCGACTTCCAAGAAGGATGATATCTAGGGCGAAAATTTGAGTTTCCTGTGATTTCTTACTTTTTTGAGTAACACATATGTACATAATATGTAGTCTTCGCGCGTTGGTCTAGTTGTTAGCGCATTCGCCTTTGTTGCGAGAATTAAGGGATCCGATTCCCGTGTGGGTAATGGCGGTGTTGACCCAGCTTTGTGAGCAAAAGTGGGAACCTACAGTTGGTAGCGCACCTAGCTGGCGAAGGCCGGAACTAAACGGCGAGGAAACTGCTGTGGCGTGCTTACCACACGCCCCTTCAATACAAATCGCCGTCTGGTCTATTCACGGCTTATAGCGCCATAGGCTTTTTTTTTATATACATATGTGAACAAATCACAATCACTAATTATTTTCTTTTTTAAAAAAACACTCTTTCATTCTCAGGGGGCTTTAAAACATGTACTTTCGATAAAAAACTCCATTTCGAAAATCTCACAAAATTGCAATAGTTTTTACTAAAGGAATAAGAGAAAATTGTGATCAGAGACATTCTCCGTAGTAGCTTGCTTTATTTTGTGGTCATCGACCGGTTTCGGGCGTTCGCCCATCTTCAGGATGCGTTTTTCAGTCTCTGTACGAGTCTGTGTTGGCACACTGTCTGAAAAACGCATCCTGAAGATGGGCGAACGCCCGAAACCGGTCGATGACCACAAAATGAAGCAGGCTACCATGGAAAATGTCTCTGATGCTTTCCAGCTCTGCGGAACCAACCATCACAACAGAAAATTGTGAAATAAAAAAATGTAATGTTATATTTACCCGCAAGGGGTATCTGTTGCATGCAGTTACTTGGGGAGTAGCGACGCCACGGTTTACCACAGCTCAGTACTCCATGCACTTCACCAGAACAGTTCACAATACACTTAAAGTACATACACTTTACACTTTACAGACAAGGACAAACATAGTGCACAAACTAGGGTCTCCGTCCCTAGTTAATTGGCGAAAACCAAGGGAGAAGGAAGGGATTAGCTCAGTGGTAGCGCGCTGAACTAGCAACGCGAATGGTTTGAATCCAGTATACTGCCCTTAGATTTTTTTTCTTCCTAGGAGCCTCTACAACTCACTGTCCGATGATGGACAGTGTTGTCTGTAACTAGAGAACGCTGCTTGGAGGCCGGCTGTGCATTGGAGGAGGCTCCGGGGGGGCGCAATAGATCTTTCAGGTCTCATGCAATAATTTCCTCAACAATCTACAATGTTATATTTTCTCTGATTTTCCAAGAAGTGAAACACTCAGCTTATTTGGACAAAATGCCTGAGCTACAAAGACCATATGTGGTGTAATTATTTCCAAATGTTAGCAAAAAGTTGGGCGATGTGAGGTTAAGAAACGGCTGACCATGCTGGAATTCCATTGAAATCTCGAACACGAACAATAGAATATTGGTTGTGAAAAGTTGCAAAGCCAATCACACAGAACTCTAGCGGCTGGGAAGTCCAGAGTTTTGATATAGGAAAAGAAGTTTCGGAACAATGGTTACCCTAAATTCACAGTGAAGCATATCTAATAGAGCCTAAAAACCGTAAGAAAGCTCTAGGAGGTCTTCTTATACATCCTAGAGTGATATCGACAAGTGATATTCTTAAGATTAGGGATGGCCTGCTCTAACTAGACAATTTTCTCCTATAATGTTATGTCTGAAATTCTTTGTGGATTCTGCAACGATTGGAAAAATTCTTCCTAAAAGGAATTGTTAGTTATTATTACTTATTATCACCAAAAAAAAAAGCTGTGAAAATTTGTATTACTAATGTCAAAGAAAGGAATTCTTCATTACTTGTTATAAAATGAGGCGGCCACTTGTAAGATTGACCTAGTTATGAATTCTGAATTTATGATTTAAATTGATTGATTTTAATTCATGTCAAATCATTTCTTTACTTTTATATAAGAAAATACACCATCTTGAATGAAAAACCCGCTTTGAATTTCAATGAATTTCATTATTCCCTATTTTATCTTCAGTTTTATTGTATTTCATTCCTTACATTTATGATTGGATAATGAAATTTAAAATAACTGAATGAATAGTAGAGAGTTAGATAAACATCTCACCACAATGATGAAAACATTCATCATTCTTGTAATTTTGTTCGTATAGGTTCGTCGTTTATTTTTAAATTAACTTCAAAATAAAATAGCTAATAAAATATTTAAATAAGTAGATATAGATTTTATTCGTTCAGTTATTATTGTTATAGTATTAAATTTATTGCGATTATTAATTGACGCTCCTGCTGTTTATTACAATATATTTAATTACATTTTTATTTGAATAAATGATTCTTTCTTTTTCCCGACGATATACTCTTTCTCTTGAATCCTGGAAAAGGAAGCGATCGTGTCAAATTTTCGAAATTGAGTTTAGAGGTCCCCTGAGTCTGAAACAAATGTGTGCGAGTGTGAACAAAATATCTCAAAGTCGATAAATGGCAGGTAGTAGCTCAAAGTTGGTATTCTACTAGTTGGTACTCTCACCTAGACTAATTCAGCTGAACTTTTGTTTTGTAACTGTAATACCAACCGTGCCACCATGCTCAGGCTAAACTTCATACAAAACAGATCGCTGAATCTCCAGCTTTCAAAGACACCTGCATTTATTTCCAAGTCGATGATTTTGGACACCTGCCCAATGTCCCATGTGACACAACATCAAGATAAATACTTTGTTGTTTTTAAATAAATGATAAACATAATTTTTATGGCATAAGGTTATTTCGCAACTATATTAATTCATTCTAAATAGTGACTTTAGAAGAAAAAGAAAATTATATTTGGCCATCAACTGATTTCTGTCTTAAAAAAAAATAAATGAATTTTTTTTAAGTTGATTATATTATTCAATAATAGACGATCATGATTTAAAATCGATAATTTAGGCCCTGTCTGACACTTCCAACCATAAAACACATAAAACTTTCCCATATTGATTCGAAATTCCAGGAACCAGTACAAATTATATTGGAATTATCCAGAAATATTATGGTATTGCTTGCGACCGCTCGTTTGCTTTAGCTGCACTTCGATAGAGTTGCTACACGTAGATATATTTTTACATACTTTCTCATTACTGCTGTTAAGTAGGAAGTATTTCGATCGTGCCAAATTTTCGAAATTGAGTTTTCACCGGAAATATGTGTAAAATAACAAATGTTTTTAACAAGTGACCGGTGTGTGTGTAGGTGACATAAACGAAAAATCATTGAAAGCAGAAACTGGATATTTTGTTTAGATATTGCAATCACATCTGTTACTGAGGTTTCGGACAAAATCTATCCACAATTTCACGAAAACAGTTCCAACGATTTTCTTTAAACTGCGTATACTATCTAAGCAACCTATCAGTTATTTAAACAAACATTATCCCGGGAAAATTGATTTTTTGAGGGTTCTGGGTAAGAAAACTTCCTCTGAAGAAGTACCTACTATTTCTTTAATATGTATGATTCTACCACCTTGTACAAATATTGATGTTCATTAGAAGTATTGCAGAATACCAAGTTTGAAGAAGAATTATCGATTCAGCGGGAGGGTTTATAAGTTTTTTGGACTTTTCTCGAAGATGGCTATAACTATTGTGTTTAAACATGGAATGCTCATTGCAAGGACCTGCCAAGGGTACTAATCAACACATACCCCGCCATCTCTATATTTATTTTAAAGCAATTGAGTAAAAATTGCAAAGTTTAAAGAATATTTCTCCATGATATTATTACGAGTATATTAATTGCTGCAGGAAGTTGTGTGAGTGTTTCAAACAAGATCTTTCTTTTTTAGTTTTTCGAGATTCTCTCGAAAACATCTCCAAAGACCTTGCTATCACTTTTATGTGAAACATTTTTTTCCAGTAGTGGTTTTAACATTGAAAATTTTTTTTTTTGTGGTTTTTTGATAAAAAACGTGTTGATAAATTTCCCGAATCAGTGCCGAACATTTACGGAGACAGTCGAACCAGTTATCCACATTAATCTATTATTATACTGTTTATATTTGTGTAATCAGTTTCAAATTCAAACGTGTGTTTGGTATAAACTTTTAACTTGTCAAAATACGATAAAGTATTGTTAAAATTAATTCGGTGTGTTTTTTCCTTGACCTGTCTTTATATTTAATCTGCGTGGTTGAAATTATAAAACTTAAAAAAAAAAAATATGAGATGATTATACGTTAAGTGGTTAAAATGGAAGGGTTAAACCAACCATTCAAAACAGCTTCTATCCGAATCTCTTCAAATTCACCTGCATCCGAAATCTATCAATTTTGAAAAAGACAAAGAAATCATAACTTCAACTTACAATGACATTTTTCTACCACTAAACAAAGACACTCGCCATTAATTTGTTGTTCCAAATTTGAAATTGTCGCGCATCACTAGAAACATATTTCTTATCCCCTCCCACCTTTTAACAGTTTATTTTTTTTAATTTTAAAAGTACTCTCTCTTCATTTCAATCTCAACGTTCTCAACGTACACTCCCCTCCTTTTTTTTCTCTCTCTCTTATTGTTGATATCATTTCATTTTGTTTTGGTTTCGTTACGACCGCTATATTGTACGATGTTGTAAACTGGGTTTTAAGGTTCGGTCACAAAAACAACTCTCTTTAAATTTTCACCAACGTTTCGGCAAATTTATTGCCTTCTTCAGGGTAAAAAATTCTTGTTTGAATTTCTTAAAAACTGCACTTTAACTTGTGATATTCCATCACCAAGTGTTGAAGTATTGTGACACTTGGTGATGGAATATAACAAGTTAAAGTGTAGTTTTTAAGAAATTTAAACAAGAATTTTTTACCCTGAAGAAGGCAATAAATTTGCCGAAACGTCGGTGAAAATATAAAAAGAGTTTTTTTTTTGTGACCGAATTTCAAAATCCAGTTTATAACATTATTTCATTTAATTAACTGTCACTTTTGTCTTATAATTTATTGTTTTTAATATCTTATGCTCAATCTGTTCTCTGTTAATATTTCTTTAATTTAAACTTTTTCTTTTATTTGTTATAAATCTGTGCACTTTTTCTTCACTTTTATATTGTTCTATAATGTAACTTTTTTCCAATAAATTTTGCAGAGCTCCTGAAGAAGGGCACCATACCCGAAATGTAGAGCGACAAAGAATTCTTTTATCTTTAAAAACTCCTCTGAACATTGCCGTATAAATATCTTATTTAATTTGAATGCCTTACGATTTGAAAACAAATTTTAAAAAAATCATTAACATATTTCTAAGTGGGATAACCAATAACCAAGAATTTGTGTTTACTTTTATTAATTTAAACCAATAAACATTTTCAATGTTTGACTTTTTACGTGAAAAATGGCGTTTTTTTTCTGGTGGTTCTGTTGTACTGAGACATCAGGTCTTCCATAGATAGCGCTTTATCAATAATTGTTCAGTTCCCACCGTCTGAAGAGGGAGTAAACGTTTAAATAAAAATTTCTACTTTTCGTACAAATCTGTTAAAAATAGAAAAAAAGAAGTCCATATCAGTGTTTTTACACCAAATATATATTTCTAAATATTTTATTCGATGTCTTAAAGGGGCAGGATGGTTAATTGGAGACTCAGCTTACTTATTTTATCTAGCGTCATAAAAAAAAACTTGGTTTTTTATAGCTTAAATTCTTCCTCAGCTTCTAGCTTTGTAACTGTTTGCTATTTTATTGAATTTAGCAAGTATTTTTGCATGTATAGACTTGTAATTTACTTGTAAACTTTTAGAAAATGTATAAAACTTCTAAACATATCATTACCAACGGCCAAAGAACTTACAAATCGTGATTATATACTATACTTATATTCCACCACTAAGTACACATTACAGTTGATTTTACGTGTTGATTTCAAGGCTGTGATCTGATTTACATATCGATATAATCTTCATACTATGTTACAAGTTCTCAACTATTTATTTTGCATGTACACTCCTTGTTTTACCAAAGATTATTATTATTATTATCGTATTTCAGACAGCTTCCTGATTAAAGATTTTTTTTTAGAATAAAGAATGCAAGCACATTATTAAACTTTAGTTTTTGATGTTGGCATTTTAGAGAAAATAAATAGAATAGAAAGAAAGAGAGTTGTTGTATAGTTGAGTGCAGTTTGTAACAGCAGGACATCCGGTGTACAACTAGACGACGTGTTCACTGCAAACTACTATAGTTCAGCTTCACACATTAACCGGATGTTTGCAAACTTGTCCTATACATATACGAATGTATTAATAATAAACTAGGTGTTATATAGTCATGTTTTCACATTATTTCACTTTTTTTTTTTTTTTATTATTTCTTTATTATAATGATTTCCACTAATTATTTTATTATTATGTGCATGCATTTCTTAATAATTAATATTTATTTATTTATAAAATTCTTTGATGATAAATAGCGCGCAGAAATAAACTTGTTTCATTTAATATACTTTCATATAGTTTAGTGTATTCCATTAATTAATTTTCACTTAAGTCGTTTAATTAGGAATGCAAAAGAATTAGTACAAATACATGATGCGGAAATAAATTTAACTTCATTAAATTTAGAAAAGTTTAAGAAAATTGGAAATAATCGTTATTAAAAGTATGTACAAAGCATTGGGTTGAGTAAATTGTGTGTGGGTGTGTAATCGAAATATATATAAAAAAATCTGGTGTGAAACACTCATACAACTTTCTCTTACTCCCTTTCTCAAGAATATAATTGACAAATTTTATAGTTTGTGTAGTACCACATTTAATGAAATTCACGGAAACTGACAAATCTGTTTAGTAAAAGTGCACTTCCTTTTACTTATTTTCTTGAAACTCGTAATTTTGGCCATCCTTTTATTTCTAATTAATTTGTTTTGGAATTGGTAGAATTGTATAATCAACTATGATAGCACTTTAGAGAAAAACATAACCCCACCCCTCTATTAAGAGTGCCCTTAAATGACATTATCAGGAGAAATGTTTCAAATAAAAGTTGTAAAGTTGTAACTTATTATATGTATAGTACACATTCCTACTTTAAAGAAAATCGTTGGAGCCGTTTTCGAGAAAATAGCAGAAAACTGAAAAATACTTTTCAGTAAAAACGCACCTTCGGTCATCGGTCATCCGATTTTTTCCAAACTCGGAATTTCAACAACATATTTAATTTTAATTATTATTATTTAGATGACAGAATTGTGTAGTAAACTGAAATAGCACTTTAGAGGAAAACCTAACCCAAAACCTCCCCCAAAACTGCCCTTAATTGAATTTTCCTGGAGAAATATTTCAGTTAAAAGTTGTAGCTCTTTGTATGTGTACTTGATATACCAAGTTTCAAGAAAATCGTCGGAGCCATTTTTGAGACAATCCCAAAAAAGTAAAAAAAAACTACTGGTAAAGTGGTATTTTCGGTTGAGGAATTTTGACAGATGACCCACTGTCGGATCCCGTGGTGAACTTTCTTCAATTTTTAGTTTTTGAGCTATGCTGTTCGGGTACACACGCAGACCACTTCTACGTGAAACCAGTTTTTTGGACTCAGGGAACCTCAAAACGTATATTTCCGATGAAAACTCGATATCAAAATTTTGGCACGATCACAATACTTCCTTCTTACTAAGAGTAAGAGAAAGTAAAAAGAAAACTAGATAACTCACATTAAATATTCCGTTTAGGGTTCATCAAAATCAAAATTCAATAACCGGAAGGATGACGAATGACTTTTTTTCGTGATGTCCCCGAAAATAGCCTCAACTCCTATTATGAAACTTCTTACTAAATACACTAATATAGGACCCGTATCTTTTAATTTTGATACATTTTATTCGGGGAAAACTTTGTTTGTTTTAGGATAGCTGCAAAGTTAAGCTTTCCTCAGTGCTATGTCAATGTAATGTAGATTTACGATGTAAAATATTATTGGGCACCATTAGATGCTTAAAAAAAAATCCCAAGTTTGAATGTAAACCGATGTTCAGTTTACAATGCATAACTCACCGTTGCCTGTCCACTTTTACGAAAGAATACTGTTATCAGTTTGGCACTGTTAATACCTGTCAGCCAATGATTATCGAAAATGTGATTCTTGAAAACAGGTCTACCTATTTTCTTGAAACTTGATACGTACTCAATATACCTACATGATGTGCATTTATATTTGTTCCATTTATCCAGGAAATTTATTTACATTAGCTTTCCACTAAAGTGCCATGTCAATACAATGTACATTCATTCTATGTATGCTCTACTGTGTGTGTTTAGTACATTAAATAATTTGCGCTCAAATTCCAGATTTGAAGGGAAGAATCACACAATTGGAAACACGATTTTTATTGGATATTCATCCTGACATTTTCGGTTTTTTCTCTAAAACAACTCTATAAATATTTTCTTTAAAGTTCATTTACTAACCAACCACTCATTTAAGGAAAAAGTTGATTTGAGGGATTTCACTGGAGAGCTACGATTTTCTGTTTTCTATAACGGAAATGCATCTTTACTGATTTTTTTTCCCCCAGGTCTTTAATTTTAGAGTATTTATATCGACATTTAAACCTTTTATCGAGGGGGGTGACTATGTGAGAAGAGTTCTGGAGTATCTACGTAGATAGACAATCTTAATCAACATTTCTGTATAAACTAAGGTTCCATCTCTTAAGTAATAAAAGTGCCAATTTTAAAGAAAATTTTGTCAGTTAGAACTGTGAATTTTGCAATAAGAACAAGTTGTGTGAGTCTTTCACATCAAATTTATTCGAATTAAAAAAAAATATAGGTTGGATGGATTTGTTGAAAGATGTGGTAAGTCCGTTAAGGATTGGCGCAGTAACTCTCCGCTATTATTATTAAGGTATATATCCAACCCTTATCTCTTTTGATACTTGCCAACACCAGGGATGGCACGCATGCGGTTCATATGGACCAGATCTATATATATCCTTCACAGCATTACATAATATACTAGTTTGTCGTAACATATATTCACATTCAAATTTGGTTTACCCCTCTCCATTGACTTATAACTTAAGTCCATTATATTCTATGGTATAATATGTAGGTTTCGAAATATTTTTATTTATAAAAGCCTTATCCAGTTAAATGTGTCCTCTCTTTTTCTTCGTATTATTCTCTTTTATAATTCTTTCAAAATGTGATTTATTTTTCTATTTATTTATTTATTACTGTAGAAATATTCACGGTTCCCCTTACTTTTCTATACAATGGAATTTTTCCTTGCTACATATATATTTAAAGCGCTAAATCTTTTGAAAAAAAAAACTCGTTTTATTAAAGTTATTTTGTTCATTTAAAGTTCCTTAAATGGTTATGACATATTTAATTTCTACTGATACAACTTGTGACTTAGTTCAGTTTTGATTACTCAAGCTTTAAGTTCTCTTTTATTTAAAAAAATATGGTGTGAAACACTTACACGGCTTTCTATGATTCCAGTTAATACAATTTAATTAAAGCAATTGTCTTTTTGTCCACCTGAGCGGGACCTAGTGGGCGCTCTTTGTCTTGCATCCAAGATTTCTTTAAACTATCAGCAGGCATTAGGCCTATCACATATGTTTACATATATTTTTCCCAGGAAAATTCCAAGTGAATTCTAACCAGTGATTTTATGTATTTACAAAAACTATAAAAGTTTTCTTTTAAATTTTGAATGCTAATTAAACACACCACTCTCTGTGTTTTTATTTCATACACTTTTCCGGAAAAATAAATTTTTGAAGGGAATTATGAGGGGGGGGTTGAGACGTTAGAGCTAACCTCTAAATTGCACAATCAGTATTTTTGTATATGTGTTAAAGGAAGTGCTTCCACTTGGTGATCTACATTTTGTACAGTGTAGCCACTTTCAGGTTGCTATTTTGTTTTAATTCGAAGTTTCAATAAAATTTATCATGTGTTTTTTGCATCAGATTTTTTTATGTGTCATTTATACCAAGTGAATGATCTATTGGTGCGTTACCTTTTTTTGAACATAATAATAATAATAATAATAATGCTTCATTTACAATACATACATATTTAAGTAGGAGAGTCACAGCTTTAACAGCTATAACCTATAAAATTCTATAAATATGAAATAGTTTTGAGAAAACAACAGTTTAAATCCAAGAAGAAATTCCAACAGAGTCTTCTTCACCCTTTCATATCTGAAATCATTGCCCATCATAGTTCTCTATGGATCTGCAAAGATGATTGGTGCATAAATTGTACCTGTCGAAAAACTTCATTGTTAAGATTTTGATAAGTTCTTCAATGTACTCCGGGATGTTCATAGAAATATGAAAGCCCCAGGATTAGGGGCGAAGACGTTACCAGTCACAGAAATTTATTCTGTATTATTTGCAGCGAGGCAATGCTGCATTGTTCATAGCAAGTTCCCGGGAAGAACAGGAAATATATTAACATTGGTTTTATGGAACAAAAGCTTATTTATTTGGTACAGTTTAGACTACAAGAGAAAGGGAAATAACACCCGGATGGTCCGCCTTTCCCCGGTCGATTCTATCCCTTATATGGGGAACAAACTTAACTTATCTGGTCGAGATAATTGATAGTAGCAGACCAAGGTATCAGCTAACTGCTGAAAACGACGTGCATCAATGCCTCACAGATTAGCCTCAATTTTGAATGTCCACCTCTTGATGCAGATAGTCTTACAATTGTAACCAATCACCAGGAGGAGACATATCGTCCATGTTCAAGGCCAATTTAACGTCTTCAGATCGTGGCAGCCTTAAAATAGATAAAAAAAAGGAACGATCCTATGATGGATCCTCGTAGTGGGGTTGAGATAATGTCAAATTATATGAAAATCGAAATTTCCTATTGCTAAATTAGAAGTTAGATAGTGTAACGGCAAGAGAGAGAACACAAGCCCGACCGGGAGAAAACAGACACTCTCTGGTACTCTCTGACTTAAGCAGGCTAGAGTGGGGAGAACCTGTATATAAGCCAGTGAGAGATCTATCTATCTGTCTATCAGATTCAACCATATACATCGCATCGAGTCATAACTCTACTCTAACCCTTTATTCTATAAAATCATTACAAGTCCAGTGCAGTTTGTGTAAACTTATAGTTATATTATAACAGTGTCTTCATATCTCCTCTAATTAACCAATCCTGATTTCTCTCCTCATCAACTCCATTATAGATAGGTAGACAGATTCTCTGAGGTGATTGGCTGTCCAGCCTATGCCACCGCGGCCCCTATGGTTCCTATTTGGCAACCACAAGTTAGAGTTCCCTCTGCAGTCCTATCTGTTTAATTAGACTTGGGCGTCTAGAGAGACACAGTTGAACGCCACAGTCACGTTGTCACGACTCTGACTAATTAAGCAGTAGTAGTTAGACCTGATCTAAAGCCAAACTGTATGTCTTATTTGAAAAAATCCAGGAAATGGACTGGTTGCGTCATTTATGAACATGAAGCGGATCAATTCATGAACATGTCAAGCAATGGATCATGGCTTTACGATTTGAAATTAAAAAAAAAAAAATGGATTGGTGTACTGTTCCTCCTCCTTCTTATTGGTAAGAAATCCTTGAATGTATTTTGCGTTTAAAATGGTATATAAGAGTTGACATTTCGTTTTTTTCTTTCACTAAGTATAGTGCCACGCTTCAACAAAGATCGCCCACAGCAAATTATATACTGTATTTGTCTGGATATACATATATATACTGTAGAAAGGAGTTCACTTACAAACATACAACGTTATAATTCCTTACTCCTTCATTTCTGTATGCCAGTTCGTGTATCAGTGTTTAAAGGTTGTTGCTATTTAATAACTCCCTTACTTTAAGGAGTGGGAAAGACAGACAGACAGACAGACAGACCGTCAGAGAGAGAGAGAGAGAAAGGACTATAAAGAACGAGATGTAAAGAGAATTTTCTCCTAGCTATCAACTTTTTCTACTCTTACGTGGGGTAGGAGGATATTGACGATGTAACAAGGGCGGAAAAGTACGGACCTCCACTCCTTCCGCCCTGTAAACGGAATAAAGTGAATGTCAAACTGTTTTCCCCTTCGGGCATTTCTCTGAGCGAGTGTATGTCTCTAAAGAGGAGGAATATAAACAGATATAGCAGCCATTCCTTAGGGATTTTTCCAGATAGAAATGCTTGTCAAATGAAACAAATCTCCACAATATGAAACAGTAAAATACAATAATGTTTGCTATTTTATAAATTGGTCTCTTTATATGCTTAATATTGCTTTTTTATCTATTAATTTTATTAAATCAGACAAAAATTAATAGAATTTGTTGAATTTTCATACGCACATAACTCTAATTTTCACCTTCTCTTTACGTTCATGGGAATTGATGTGAACAGCAAAGTTCAAAAAAGAAAAAAATCTTTCCTGCTGTGAAACAATCACATGGCTTTCTCTTACTGAAATTAATAAAATTTAATTGCCAAATGTTATTCAAAATGCTATATTCTACTACGCGTTTATTTTGGCTTGCCATAAAAAAAAAAGGTACAGAGATTATACATGTATAAATGACCTGTGTGGCAGCACAATCTGTCCCAAGAAACAAAGCTTGTAGCGGGTGTTTAAATTAAAAATACCTAAGTGATAGAACCCCCCAGAAATTCTCAAAATTCAGTTTTTCTGGGAAAAATGATTCATCCAAAAAATGATGAAATGAATGAGGTATTAAGTTTTTATCTGTGCAATTTTAATTGTAGCCATTTTTGAGAAAATTACAAAAAAAAAAAAACTCAATAACCATATCTGTAAAGTTGCACTTCCGGTTAACCAAATTTCATCAGATTTAGAATTCTAACAATGCTTTTCACTTCCCAGTTTTCTAAACACCCCATTCTGTGGCTGGAGTACCACAAGGAAGTGTATTAAGTCCACTGCTTTATTCACTGTTTACATCTGACTTACCCTATACATCCCTCTACCTCTACTTTATCGACGACACTGCAATTCTGTCCACACATACTGGATCGCACACTCTGTCCGCTCTCTACAATCACATCTTCATTCTCTAGAACCTTCACTGTAAAATTTTGTTCCAAAAAATTTAGTTTTAGATACTTTTTACGAAATCGTGATGTTAAATTTCAATTTTTTTTTTTCGGTTGGTTCATTGTTATTGGCGCGCTCTTGTACAATGTCTCTCATAATCGGCCTGGGTTGGTAGCTTGGTACTTGCCCCCTCCTACATATTACCTCTATATTTACGTTAGGATACATGAAAAAAATTTGAAGTTCCAAAAAAAAATTCTCTCATTTTATTTATAGCTGTAAATGTTTCACCCCAGATATTTTATTTTTAACGCCGAAATTGAAAAATAAAAATCAATTTTAAATTGAAAAGTCGTGATAAAAGTAATTACTATTTATATTGAAGTTTTTTCAATCAATTATATTTAGTAATATATCTATATTATATTGGAGAATATTGTTAATAATTTTGTATAGAATATTTATTATATTACCTCACTGACCATTTTTGCCTTCTTTTTTCCTTCTAAACCTTTAATTTCTCTTTGACTCACACTCTTAAGACGTGATGAGGTAAATATATGACTCATTAAACAGTTGAGATAAGCAACGTCTATTTTAATATTATATCACTAATGTTTGTAAAAAGGATTCTGTCAATAATAATAAATAATAATAGTGTACCAAACCTATTTTAACTGCTTTCACTTTCTGTAATTTATTACAATCTGTGATTTCTAGTTCATAAAATCTCTGATCATATATGTAAATGATTAACTATTAATTAAACTGATTTGTTTATAAATGATGATTCAGTTTTTGTTTCATCTTTCATTTTCTTATTTAGAGGACGTGTTATGGTGAACAAGGCGTTTTGTGAAATGAATGAAGGAAAGCTAACACTACTCTATTAATGCAACTATAATTCGACTGCGGGGAGGGACCAAACATTTCACTATTCAAAGTCCCTCTAGGCCCCCAACATAGCTACCAAAAAGAAAGATAATCTAGTGTGAAAAACTCACACTACTCTTTCTTATGGTAAGAGAAGTGAAAATTGCAATCCAAAAGAGAGCGCCAATAATACTGAATGAACATTATATACAATTTAATGCCACAAATGCCGCACAATTTTCTAGAATAATATTTACAAATAAAAGCAGATACGTTTCTATTTATGCAGTAAGCATTCCAAGATTAAAGGTAATCGACAATAGATCGATCGTATTCTAGAATTCCAAAAAATACAAAAACCTATTCTGTAAAGTCACACTTCCGGTCAACTGATTTTCTATAAATTTCGAATTTTAGCATTAAAATCATTTTAATGTAGCATTAGTATTATGTAGGTGGTATAACCATACATTGTACTGAACTGGCATTTTAGAGGAAAGTTTAACGCTGATTTTCCCCCTTTCTCCCCAAAAATCAATTTTCCTTAGGAAAAATGTTTCAAATAAAAGTAATAGGTACTTATTTATGTCTGTAGATAGTATACGGAGCATAAAGAAAATCATGGAGCCGTTTACGAGAAAATCGCGAAAAACTAAAACAAAACAAATTCAGCAAAATCACATTCCAGTTGATGGAATTTTGTTCGAAACTTTCATGTCAGATTGCGGTGTTAATGTCTAAACGCGATACCATGTTTTAACTTCTTGCGCTTTTTCGTTTTTGAGCTTTTGTGACACTGACAGACACACTCACACAACACATATTCCTACGTACGGACATTCACTGAAAACATTTTCTTCCTACTCAGAGCATTTCCAAAACATGTTATTTTCCTGAAAAGTTAATTTCTTAAAATTTGAAACGATCGCAATAGAGTGCTCTTATTAAGGAGTGAGTAAAAGTGTGTTCAACAAGACGGGTCTAGAACAAAAATCCACATCTGGGATTAGTGTACCTAATATAATATATAACATTCCGTGCAAGTGGGAAATATACTTAAGGTAATGTAGTCTAAACTGTTCCACAGAATCTTGTTCTGATTCAAAGTCCTGAACCTAATCTCACAATATATGCAGTCTGTTATAAGATGGATGGGTGTTTTTCCGCTATCTCACAATTCTTCTGCCCAGTGAAATATCCAATCATTGGCCAGTGAGAAAGGTCCATGGAAATCACAGTAACTCTTCACTATTAGCCTTGACGCCAGACCTCTCATGAACATTTTAGAATGCCGATAATCCGCAAAACTACTTAACATGTAAGCCTGGGATTTTGATCTAAAACATTACTAAGCATTTTTGCATTTGTTTTAATGAATATTTATTTAATCTTTTTTTGTTTAAATTTGCATCTTAACCGTTTTTTTAATGCCCCTAATTCCAATAATAAAACAAATTACTTTATTATTTTACTAAGAGTAAGCAACATAAAGTGAGACGTTAATATTGTAATTCTGCTGCAGGTCATTGGATAATTTTGTTTAACATTATTCGTGCTGTTGTATTGTTTGTAATTATTATGATGTCACATGTAACATATTTTTATTTATTGTTTCAGGTATGTATCAGTTTTTAAAAGAAATTGGTCTTGTATAAAAAAAGTAAGTCAATGTTTTAAAATCCTTTACACTATTATTAATTTCTGCTTTGCCAAACAAACTGAGTTTGTTTTTGCAAATTGTTCTGTACATAGATAAACTTTCATTTATTACATTTTTATTTATAAACAGCATAACTAAAATATCTGTACGATACACACTCTTTTAGAATCTCGAATTTTTTCTAACATTTAGTTACTGTTAATATTCAGATGTACAGAGTGTCCCAAGGTATATGGATAACGACTTTTTCTCGGAAACTAAGATAGCTAGAAAAAAACTAAAAAATACTTGTCCCCGTAGTTTTTTGTTAGCAATCCAAATTTAATTTGCAAATTTGTTTTGGTGCTTCGAGAAGCGAGATACAGGCACCAACTTCATTTTTTCAAATGGAGAGGTGTAGTTTTTATTTAAGAAATAGATTCCTCTATTTTTTGTAAGAAAAATTTACTTGAACGTTTTTTTTCTTTGAGCGATATTTTACAAGTTATGAATGAAAACATGATTCCTATAAGAAATTTCAAAATGATATTATAACGGTTTTTTGATTGAATAAGAAGAAAAGTACTATTTTATTATAAATTTTACTCCTCATTAATTACAGATCTTGCTCGAACTGGCCCCCACCATTAGAGATGCATACACATGCTTTTTCCTGTCAATTGTACCTTACGACCAAAGAAATACGAGGAATCGTAAATTTTACTTGTTCATTATTAAAACTATTAGGAGAGCTACTTGAATGTTACATTGTGATCAGCCGGCAGCTGTTATCAATCCCTATATAAAATTTGAAATGACTGGTAAGAGTTGTCTCTAAAACCACAGATCCTTCCTGAGTGCCTCCCTGAATCCAATTTTTTTTGGAAAAATTTTAAAATAAAAGTGATAGGGCTATGTGTATGTAGATAGGGTACCTTGTTTATAGGAAATCATTTTTTAAAAAGTGGTATTTCCGTTTAACTGATTTTTTGATTTAACTGCGACTCCTGCAAACCACCTCAGATGGTCAGTCTGTATTCACTTTCTCTGACCACTAGAGACAGCTTGTAGGTGAGCGTTTGGTTATTGTGGTTGAAGTGCACTTGGTAGCGCCTTCATGCGGTTGCTAATGAAGCTATGTGCTACTATACCATACCTTACTATGGCGCAGTGTCAGGCTATTGATTCTATTACACTGTATTATTCTTGTTACACTGTATTATTATACCTACCTTCAATAAAAACAATTCTGTCATTGAAAAACATACTTGGAGTTTCCGGGTTGAGACCCCATCAGTGGATTGCTAGAAACCGACGTTTTGCCCATATTGCAATGAGCTTCTTCAGGGTCCGTTACACATGAAAGCCAGCCAACGTTCCGACCCAGAATCCTCTGAGAGGCCTGTTGCAATATGGGTGAACCGTCTGTTGCTAGCAAACCACTGACGCAGTCTCAACCCGAAAACTTCCAAGTGTTTTTCATGAAAATGACGTGAAAACCTAAAAGATCATCATTCTTTCATTTATAAAAATCTCTTGTGTCTCCTGTTCCTAGAAATTTTAAACCTTTTTTTTTAAAAAAACCTACATTTTCATTCAAGTAATTAAATTTTTTGTTATATAAAAGTATGAAAATATGACACTTTTTTTGCTTTGAAATTTTAGCGTAATTTAATAAAATTCGCTAAAGTTACAAAAATTTCTTTCAAAATTAGTTTACCTCTGTTATTTAATTATTTATAAAAATTATATATACTTTGGGATAATGATGAGAAATAAGTAGATACTATTACTATGACAAAGGTGGGAGAGAAATTGCTTGCGTACTTGTAACATTGCAAGTAGAGACACCTGTTCGATTAATGGTACTACGTTGTTACCATTATTCCAAATTGTATAACATGATACCCTCCAGCTAGAGGTCGCATTTTTTGTTAACAACACTTCTTGGAATATCATTATTTTACATTCTCTCTCTCTCTCTCTTAAATTTAGATCATCGTGTAACATAATAATAAACAAGAAAAGAAGTGTTTGAAGTTATCTTAATGAATTTGATAAAATAAAACTCATTTCTGAAGAAATATTTTACCACATTAAGAAGGAATAGTAATAAGGAGATAAAGGACGTTAGAAGATATTGCAATTGCTCTTTTTATTGTTGGATTAATGAGACGAGATTCTTCACTTTATTTTCTCCCCAGAATTAGAGATAAACATTTTAATTTCCAACAAAGAGACTCCATAGCTATTCTTTTTTTGTCTATCTGATCAAGACTTTTCGGCTCACATACTGCAGCGGATTTCTAAATTCTACACGTAAAAAAGGTTAGTCTTGTGAACGGAAGTTAAAATTGAATATCAATTTTTACTTTCTCTCCTTCCTGGTAACAGAAGAAGTATTGCGGTGTAGTGTCAACTATTCGAAATTGACTATTAATCGGAAATACATATATTTTGAGGTATCCTAAATAAGAAAAAATTGTTTTTAACGAATATCTCAAAAATAATAAAATTGCTACGTTTTAGGTACCATCACAATAAGGTTTTTGGTAAAAAAAACTCTATCAACCGGAAGTGCGGCTTTACAGAATGGTTTTTCAAAAGATTTTCTCAAAAACGGCTGCTACAACGATTTGTTTCTATGTTCGTGTAAATAATATCTTAAATTTTAAATACTTATCACTTTTATTTGAAACTTTCTCCCAGGAAAATTGATTTGGGGGGGGGTTCTTGGAGAACAGTAACTTAAGATAGTATTTGGATCAGAGATATTTTCCGTTATAGCCTGCTTCTTTTCATAGTCATCACCGGTTTCGGGCGTTCGCCCATCATCAGGATGTTTTTGTCAAAACAGTGTGAAAACATAGATTTGCCTAAAGCAAACTCAATTAATATACTGGTTTTTTAAAGTGTTTCTGTTATAGCCCAACTTGGTTAAGAAGGGGTTCGTTGTACATGGGTGTGGGTAAACACATGTTTTTTCTTTTTTCGGCAATTGAACCATGGTTCCTTGTTAAAAAACCCAACAAGTGGAGATGTATATAGCATAAATTACGTTTTTGAAGTTACTTTGATAATTAATTACCCATACTATCTTACTATTTCATTTTTGTTTTTAATTGTTCTTTGATTGTGGGACAGAGCGAAAGACGACTGTGTCAACCGTGGGCTGCTATGGCATAATCAGTGATAAGAAATGATAAAAACGAGCTGAATGATCGTAAAATAGTATAAGTAATTAAATATGTTCTTTAGCAATTAGTATATATAAGCATGTTAACCACAGTAACTAAAGTAGTATTTCGTACTATCCATGATTCTACCTCCCATATAATATTAGAAAGATTGATAGAATTAGAAATTTAAAGAAAATCGATTAAGCAGAAGTGGTACTTAGAGATTGAGTTTGTTTTTTTTTAGAGTTTTGGAATTTTCTTGTGAACGAATAATAATTTTCCTTATAAACTAATATTCTGATCCTAATAATACTAAAATACTAACTGCTCACCCATATATATATATTTATACAAGTTATTAATAAAAACGCGATAAAAATATAGCGATATTTTACAAGTTATGAATGAAAACATGATTGCTGTAAGAAATTTCAAAATGATATTAAAAGCGGTTTTTTGATTGAATAAGAAGAAAAGTACTATTTTATTATAAATTTTACTCCTCATTAATTACAGATCTTGCTCGAACTGGCCCCCACCATTAGAGATGCATACATATGCTTTTTCCTGCCAATTGTACCTTACGACCAAAGAAATACATTCAATCAAAAAACCGTTCAATCAATTTGGAAATTTCTTATAGGAATCATGTTTTCATTCATAACTTGTAAAATATCGCTCACAGAAAAAAACCGTTTAAGTAAATTTTTCTTACAAAAAAATAGAGGAATCTATTTCTTAAATAAAAGCCACACCTCCCCATTTGAAAAAATGAAGTTGGTGCCTGTATCTCGCTTCTGGAAGCACCAAAACAAATTTGCAAATTAAATTTGGATTTCTAACAAAAAACTACGGGGACATGTATTTTTTAGTTTTTTTTTCTAGCTATCTTAGTTGCCGAGAAAAAGTCGTTATCCGTATAGCTTGGGTCACCATGTATATATAATAGTAACATTTTGCAGAAACATTTGATTTTAGGCAATTCTGCGGAATTTATATTAAATTTCACGTTATAAGCGCTTGGTTTAAAGTTATTGGCGCTCAGTTGGAGACTAAATGTATCTGCCCAGGTGGGCACTTATCCCCCTAATCACTTGTACTATCTGCCCAGGTAGGCACTTATCCCCCTAATCACTTGTACTATCTGCCCAGGTAGGCACTTATCCCCCCTTCCACCTTTACATTATATTAGGACAATTGAGTTAAATTTTGAGTTTAAAGAAAATTGGTCATTTTATATATAATGTATTATCAGCAGTGTGTGGGTTAATTTGTCAACAGTTAGTAAGAGATGATAATCTTGTGATCGTTTCTCACCAGATTATTTTATTTTTTATTTTTTTTTAATGAAACATTATCTTGAATACATGGAATATAATTTTCTGTTATATACTGAATGATTTATAATGATGGCATTTTTATTAATCATGCATATTGTCATGTTTATTTTTATGTTGCATGTATGTTTCTCTAACACGATACTAATATATTAGCAAACATTAATGGCTGAAATTTGGAATGTAATGACTTTTATTCTGTTCAAATATAGCAATTAATTATTTATCTTTAAAAATTTATATTTATTAATACAATAAAATAAAGAATAAAATATAATTATTCTAGTTTTCAAACTAGATAATATGCAGTTTTAATTTATTATAGAAACTAATTAGGTTTCCAATTAATAATCTTAAAGTAAAACATTGGTGTTTCAGTACATGTTTTGATAATTAAAAACTGATAACTCTATTTAAATATTTAGACATTAATCATTGGTAATTAATTAGACAAAGTGAAAATATTGTATACCAATCACGGATCCATCCAATGTACGTGACAAATCGTTATTTATTTGAGACCTAAAACTCTCATTTTTATGTATTTTTATTTACATTTATTATTTACATAAGTATTTTTGCTTTTGTTTTTGTTTTTTTAAATAGAAAATAGTCTTACAATAAGTTTAATTTTTCTTAATGTAGTATAAAACTTTAGTTTAATTTTTGTTGGGATAAAAATCTGGTGTGAAACACTCACCCTCACGTTCTCTAATTAATATAACTTTATTAACAATTGTTTATTTAATTGCAATGATTAAAAAGTTTAGTTGGGCTATCCAAAAAAAAAAAAGGGTGGTAGGGGATATCAGAGACATCTGTGCAAGTCTATGTTTTCACACTGTCTAACAAACGCATCCTGAAAACGGGTGAACGCCCAAAAACCGGTAGATGACCACAAAATGAAGCAGGCTATCACGGAAAATGTCTCTGATGCTTTCCAGCTCTGCGAAACCAACCACCACAACAACTGGGTAGGGGTTATATTTGTATATTTGAGCAAACTTGTGTGGGAGAGCCCTCTATCAAAACCAAAAAAGCTTGTGCAGTTTAAATTTAAACCTAGCCAACCGATACCACAAAACCCTTAAAAAGTGGTAAATATTTATCTATGTAAATAGCAAGTTTAAAGCAAATCGTTGCCTCCGTTTTCGAGAAAATTCAAAAACCTATTCTGTAAAATCGCACAGCGGGTTAACCGATTTCCTAAAAATTTGAAATTCTATCAATTCTTCTAATGTATATTAATATTATGTAAATTGGGAAAAGCATACATTCTAGGTATTTCAGGGGAAAGCATTGTTTTCTCAGATCGCCCAAAAATCAGTCTTCCCAGAACAATGTTACAAATAAAAGTGTTAGTTATTTATGTAAGTAGTTAGTATATTAAGTTTAAACAAAAATCATTATAGCCGTTTTCGAAAAAAATCGTTAAGAAACTGAAACATTCATTCAGTAAAGTAGCATTTTCGGTTGATTGATTTTTTTTGCCTAAAACATTCGTTCAGATACGGTGGTAGTTCCTGATAAGATATTCTGTGTAAATACTCATGGACCCCACATACACAATACTAAAAATAATTCCCTAAAAATATTTTTTCGTATTCAGAGGACCTAAAAACATGTATTTCCGGTTAAAACTCAATTTCGTAAATCCACACTGACCTTAATACTTCCTCTTACTAAGAGAAAGGAAAAAAACAGGACGTTTCTAGCTAAACAGTTCATCTTCAGCATAGATTAGTTGAGGAATACATAAATTTCTTATTTATTTACATTGTTAGAAACATTTCTAATACAGCTACATTCATGTTTTTTTTTTTGTTTTTTTTATATATTTAACTAGCTAAACCCGGCCACGCTTAGCTGTGCTCAGTCTGATTTTAATTATTAGGGAAGTAAATAGAAGGATGATAGTTAATATAGACTCAGCAAGAAAACACATCATTCCATTTAATAACCCTACTTTGCGTTGCTGTGAACTGAAAGGAAAGAAAGAAAAAATGTTTTTAACTGAAAGAATGTTTTTAAGAGCTGAATGCGCTGTTCTACCTCCTTCCATCAACGTAGCAGCATTACTTGAAGAAGCAAGTGCTAACGCAATGTGGCTTTTGAACGGATTTTAGCCAGGATTAAGGAAATTAAGAACGTTTTTCCAGTTCCACCTTTAAATCCACCGGATTGGTTGGCCACAGCTTGTATGCTATCTTTTGTTCTTGAAAGAGTTTCAGTGTATTTTCTTGGACGAATAGCTGTAAGTCATTTCTAGTGTATGATTGCTCTCTGAGCAGTCCTCTCTCGAATGTTGCATTGATCGACCTATTCCGTACTGTTACTCTCAATAGTGCCAACAGCTTGCCACACATTGCAAGGCAAAGATCCTCAATGAAGATTAGCGCTTCATTGTATATTTCTTCTGTGAAATCCAAGTCATGATTGCGTTTCTTGACATATTCTGTGCAGAATATCTTCGGAGGAGAGCGCGCCACGATCGCAACACGTCTGCGTTTGTCTATTTCTGCCAAAACTCACGAAACGCTCGGAATTTTCTGTTTCCGTGGGAACATCGAAATAAAAAGTATATGTAAACACTGTTATATAGAAATGTAACGTTGTGTAAAAATTTCAAGTGAATCCATCAACTACTTTTCGAGTTTTGCGGCCATAAACATTCGGATGCTGAATTTTTATATATATAGATGTATATCTATTGTTTATTTTCTTATCTGGAATTTAATTTATTATTTTACCAATTTACTGTGCAAAATTTACTATGGATTAATGATATAATCGTAAATATCTATTTCTGTTTATGCAGCAAAATGCACTGGTTGTTTGGGATTTTAGGCAAGGGAGATGAGATTCAAATATATTATGTATACTTGTGATACAAACGGGCAAGGGAAATTAGGACCAGAACTAACAAATGGTGAGTTCCATTTGTCCGGCAGGACTTCTTTCACTATCCGGCAGAACAGAACTACCACTGCCTGCGGGAAATCTTGAAAGCGAGAGATTTCCTAGGTCCCGACTTTCTCAACCCCTAACATTGTATAATCCCTGCAACCGATATAATAAAAGGGATTAAAGTAATGTAAATTACTTTAATTGATAGCCAGTACCTACGATTATATAGCTAATTTTATAGCTATAGCTTTATTTGCTAAAAATTATTCGTTTCCTGTTTGCGAAGTCTATAACTAAAAAAAATAGATTGGCACTCAATTAATCTAGTTTTAAATGTTTGAGCAACTATTTCTAATGTTGCAATCAAATTTTTGAAATTCTGTCAACATTATAAAAAAAAGAAACTTAAACTTTCTAAAAGTGATTGCAACAAAAGTGCAGTCTATCTTGAACGTTTTGTTACGCCTATATAATTTGTATCAGCGTAAACAATCAATCGGTCACAATGAATCAATCCAACAACAGTATTTGTAAATCTTTATTCACCACTAGTTTTTTTTTTTAAAGAAAAGAGAAAAATTGAATGGTTGAAGAAATAGTAGTGCGTGATTATTGTGTTAGTAAGAACTAGAAGAAATAACTAGATGTATGTTGTTGTGGGCCGGTATGTTTCAATTTTCATAACATCAGATCTACGTCAGATTGAGTAGGTTCTTTCATCGTCAATTCTATGGAAAAGGTCAGAGGCCAAAGGAATAGTTTCCAGAATATTTTATTTAAGTTTAGCAGAAACCATGTCTTACTTTATAAATCATTTGGAGATTCTAAAATCGTTCCCTTGTCAATCATATCTAAGAAATTAATTCTTGATCATTGATTCACCTAAGATAGTTATCTATTCATATAAGATCGGCAGTGACAGATCATTCCTTAGGTTCCTTATGTTCAAAAGAATTCTCTCACAAAAGCTAAAATCGATGCAATCTAGTTCAAAGTTGATTGAATGGAGCATCTTCACTTTAAAAGAAACAGTTGTAAAAGATATTAAAGGAGATGTCCAAAAAATGAAAAATCTAGTCTCTAATAGAATTAGAAGAAATGAATTGTGGATGTAAATCGGGAACATTTTGGTTGTCTTCCTTTCTTCTCCCAAGGGATTCATCTGCATCAATTGTTGATATAAGAGAAAGTAAAATGTATATTTATCAGTTACATTTTCCGTGGTAGCCTGCTTCATTTTGTGGTCATCGACCGGTTTCGGGCGTTCGCCCATCATCAGGATGCGTTTGTCAGACAGTATGATAACACAGATTTGTTCTGTGCAAGTCTATGTTATCACACTGTCTGACCAACGCATCCTGATGATGGGCGAACGCCCCAAACCGGTCGAAGACCACTAAAAGAAGCAGGCTATCACGTAAAATATCTTTGATCCAAATACTATCTTAACACTATCCAAACACTATCTTAAGTTACTAGGCGGGTGTTGGTGTAGTGGTTATGAGCATGGACTTGTAAGTGGGAGGTCCCCAGTTCGAGTCCCGCGTGTATAACTGCTAAATTTTATATTGGTATGAAGAATGTTAACAGTAAATTAGGTGGTTCCGTCCACGTCCATGACACCTAATATGGTAGTTGGACTAAGCCCGCGTGAAAAAATAGGCATTACTTTACTTTTACCACAAAATGAAGCAGGCTACCACGGAAAATGTCACTGATACTTTCCAGCTCTGCGGAACCAAACCCCACAACAATGTATATTTATTCAGATTCTCGAAAAAAGAGTTTTCTTCTCAAATATATTTTTTAACCTTTTGATCACAGGTAATGACTGTGATCAGGGACAAAGGTGGATTTGGAGAAAAAAGCCATATATGAAAAGTGCATTCTTTATTATAAAGAAAAAGTGAGAGAGCAATATGGCGATAGGGATTACACTGTTCAAGGCCTGCGGTTTGGGGCAATTTGATATTTTATGTTCCCTATCAATAAATTGATTTATTTACATTGCTCGATGCGACACGCTTGCAATACGCTCGCTTTCTTTCTTTATTTTTTATTTTATTATGTACGTACTGTTGTCTTGCGACAGATCAGAATGCTGTTTTTGCACCTCTACAAAGTTGAGCAGCCCCTTTTTATTGTAAGTCCATTCAATAATATGTTTCCCCTCGGGGACAGAAATATTGTTTTAGATACTAACACCGTCTATATGAACACTAATACAAAAATTAGGCAAATTACAATTAAGCAGATTAGGCAGATTCAAACTAGATATTTCGTTAGATAATCCATCAACCGGAAGTGCGTTTTTACTGAATTTAATTTTTGTTTTTTCCAATTTTTTCGAAAGTGGCTCCAACGATTTTCTTTAAACTTCATATACTAACTATACACATAAATCCTATCACTTTTATTTGAAACAATTACTCGGGAAAAAGGGATTTTTGGGGGATTGTAGGGGGAACAGTAGCGCTAAACTTCTTCTAAATTTCTTCAGTGAAAACTCAATTACGAAACTATGTCACGATCACAGTCTTTCCCCTTAAAGCGGTAGAGGGCAAGTAAAACACATAATTAGCGTAAATGCCCCCAAGAATGGTTAAGCTTCTGCCAGTCAGTAATTTTGATTTGGGATGGCCTATGATCAGCAAGCCGTAGATTTCAGCGCCGTTTAGTACACTGACTTTTGCTATCAACTCCTCCACTAATTATAGCTCACCCCCTCTTCTTTTTCCACATGATGGGTCAGCACCGTTTGTGTTCCCATGGCAATTGAACTCTGCTCGCAGCAGGAACAAGAATACTAAGGCTAGAACCAAAAAGCAAGAACCAGATTATCCTCGGATATTTTAGGAAGCGTGGAAAAAATCCGGGCGACATTTTTCACCTTTAATTTTTTGAGCGTCACAAATTCGCTAAATAAAATGGAATTGCTATATGGTCTTTTTTTTTTGCTAGTAAATTCAATCCATTGAAATGACAAGTGTTAACAACAGATTTCTATATTTTTAATCACTGCCTTCCCGTCACAACATGTGTAGGTGTTCAATCAAATGTGTCTTGTTAAAATAATAATGTTGACGATACCTAAATGAGAAGAACGGTACCAATAGCCAGTGGACATCCTTTACTGGCACAGTAACCGTTGATACATAGGACCACCTTTGTCTTCTACTAATTTACCGTAACTAAATGTTGCTTCAACTTTTGCTTTATTTATTTATTTTATTTTTTTCTATTTTCTTTTTCTTTTTTTTTTGTATCTATTCTTTGCTTCTCACACTTGAGTGACGTTTACTATTAGAAGCGTTCCTATTATTTTTTTTTTATGCTTCTAACGGGAACATAAGCTTGTATGTCCAATATTTTGGGACAGCCACCTCCCTATAGACTTCTTGTGAAGTTAATTGTTGACACTTTACTTTTTGTTGTGTGTGTGTGTGTGTGTGTGTACCTCATACTTGTTAACAAGTACTTCTATTGCTTGTGGAAGATTTTTTTGTGCTCTTGTTTATTTTAAAAAGAGCTTTTATAATTCTAAATTATAAAAGAAGCGTTATCCTTGTAACATACCTTACTGTTTGTCTTTCTAGTCCTATATATGATGTTATGATGAAAGAAGACTTTCCATGTGCAATTTCGAGGATTGAATCTGCTATAAACACTTTACCTCAAAATAATATTCTTATTTTCTTTGATGACCAAATTAATATCTACTATATAACAAGTCACAATTATTGAATTATGTCTTAAACACCACCCGTCGTCTATAGACAAAAATTATTGGAACTTCTAAATTCTTATTCTGATTCACGACCTATCTTTACAGACGGGTCGAAGATAGGCGACGGCGTAGGCAGTGCTGTGTTCACGCAGGAGTTACCCTTAGTTGGACGCTCCCTCATTATGCATCAGTGTACACGGCATCTTAATTTAAATTGAATCTTATTATTTAAAATAAAGTTACATGTAAAACATACGGCATATTAAAGGGAATGATATATTTTTTGAACGTAAAAAACCAATTAAATTCACCATAATTACTTTCTCTTTACTCCTGGTAACAGGAAGTATTGTGAACATCTAAAATTTTCCGAAATTGGGTCTTCACCGGAAATATACATATTTTAAGTTAACCCTAAGTATGAAACAAAAGGTTTTAGCGAATAATCTGGTTATGTGTGTTTCTATATTATGAACAAAATGTCTCAAAAAAAAAAAATTAAACAACAGAAATCGTAGGAAGCTAAATTTGATATAACGTTTAAATGCTACTACCACATCTGACACAGAGGTTTCTGACGAAATCCTTCATCTGGAAATGTGAGTTTTATATATATATGTATATTTTTTTTTATTTTTTTTTTTTACGATTTTCTCGCAAAAGGCTAAAAAAAAAATCGCTTTCTTTGTAACATTTTTTGAAAAAATTAATTTTAATTTGTTATGTTAAATTTCAAATATTACCTTTGGATTGATTGCTTCTAAACTACAATGTAATTTTTTTTCTCTACCTGCCTGGGATAGGTACGGGTGATACAAATGGGTAAAGATTTTGGATTATTGGATTGTTTATTTATGTTAAGATAAAGAGTGTTTTTGAGGAGATTACAGAAAATTTGTTATTTTAAATACATATGATTGTAATTACAGCGGTTAGAGAAAGTTATGAGTGTCCAGTTACCAGAGTTAGAGTTAGTTCTTTATAGCCTGGGTTCGTTTTCTTTTTTTCTTAATTTAAGGCTCGTCAACATCTATGGTCATTGGCGCCCGGAGCCTTCTCAGAGCACTGCCGTATGGATTCGGTTATTTATATAATGTAAAATAAAAATTCCCCCCCCCCTTTTTTTTCACATTAAACATGGCGTTACATGCATTAAAAAGAATTAAAATTTCTCAAAAATTAAACTAGAACATGCTACAGAGTCACAGGCGGCTACGTGATTCTTTACGCTTCTTACACTATCAAATGGTCAAGAATACTCTCTAAATTGGAGTTTTTTCAAACGTGACCATTAAACCGGATACCAAAAAAAGTGATCACGTTTAAAGCAATTACGTCATAAACGCTTGTTAAAGCACATTTTTGTGTTTTTGTTTTTTGTTTTTACTGATTTCACAAGATTTTCCATTGCATTTTCATCTTCTTCAATTGATCATAATTACTATAATTCATAATCATAATATCTAAAAAATGATTGGCTTATGATTTAATTATATATACCTATATATCACAAGACTTTTTAACCTAATTGTTGTATCTTTGCAGCTAGGTTACACTTATAAGCCCTGTTTAGTTCGCAGATACTGTTTACGTTCATAAATGTTTTTTCCTTTTTTGAAACATTTTTCCGTTTTCAAGAAATTGAATTATTTGGCAGGATCGGGGGAGAGTTACAATGTAAAGCTACCAATTCAGTACGACCAATATAAAATTTAGCAGTTATACGCGGGACACGAACTGGGGTCCTCCCACTTACAAGTCCATGCTCATAAACACTACGCCAACACCCGTCCCAATTCAGTACGATTCCATTTCCTGTATAATATTACGGTACGTAAAAAAAAACATTGCTAAAATTTCCAAATTGGAAGATGAATTGGTTAAGCAGAATGCGAGCATATAAGTGGGATATATTTCTCAATTTTTTAGAATTTTCTCGAAAAAAGATATTATACGATTTTCTAAAGAAATGGAATGATCTCGATAACATACATATAATTCGCTGTTAAATCTTAAAAGTTAAATATTGCCATTTTCTTTTTGGAAAACACTTCCTTCTCTTACTGATGATAGATGATTAAAAAGAAGTATTGAGATCGGGTCAAATTTGCGTAATTAAGTTTTCACCGGAAATACTACATGTTTTGACGTCTCCTAAATAACGAAAAAATGTGACGTGAAAAATTATGTCAAAAAAGGAAAACTAGCAGGAAGCTCACTCAAACTTCCGGAACTGCGACTTTACTGAATGAATTTTTTTTTTTTTTTTTTCAGTTTAATATCTGAAATATTTTTCCAGAAAAAAAATTCTAGGGAATATTGGCAGAATTAGTGGCATAAATTTCTCAAATGTTTTTTGGTTGGTTCAATGCTTTTGGGCTGCCAATGGGCTACCTGCCTGGGTACGTACTTGTTCATCATCACTTCTGTTTAAATGTAATGAAGACTGAATGAGTGTAACGAAGATTTGTTATTCTATATATATCCCGCACACAAGACTTAGAAGACAAGCACTGACTAAAAGGGCCAAACTTCTTTACAGACTTATTGGAAGACTATCCAAATTAGCTACAGAACTCAAAAGACTGATATATATTTCTATAATGAAACCAATTTGGACTTACGGACTTGAATTGTGGGGTTCAGCTAAACCTACAAACTTACGTACCATTCAGACATTCCAATCTAAGCTTATTCGACAGATAGTTGATGCTCCTTTCTACTTCTTAAACCTTACGCTCCATAATGACCTCAACATCCCTTTCGTACAACAACTTGCCAAGACAAAATATCATAAACTGCATACTATTCTCGCCTTTTGCTCTAATCCCCTTGTACAATCTCTAGCCTCCACCAACATCCCTGACAATCCTCCTCGCCGTTCGAATTTCCTTCCCTCGAGATTTCCTTCGGGACTGATCAGTGCTACTGGTATTCCGTAGAGAGTGCTACTGCTGGGTAGTTTCCCTCCTCCTGCCTTCTCACAGCCTACAGTTTCATTATTCAACATCATATTTACTCATTGTATGTATATTACAGATTGTAAGTTTCTAAATAATAAAAAAAAATATATATATATATAGAATTGTATTCGACTAAGAATTGCACTAATCGTCGTATTCATTTTTAAAACGATTCAGCCACTATCACAGCCACTAGTTTTTTGTTTATGTTAATTTCGAATTTTCATACAAATTTTAAATGCCTGATTGAGGACAATATCTGAAATTCAACCTTCTCTAGATAGATCTGATATACGGTTTGTATGATACGATCTGATATACGGTTGATATGCAGTTTGTGAAGTGTTTTAACTCAAATTAGTAAAAACTTAATTTCAGATGATGAGCTGTGTCTGACGATAGAGCTCCGCTGTCTGGGTTACCGGAATTAAGATAATTAATTTATTCTGATTATCTTACTTTACAAACAAAATTACAAAACCTACTATGTGATTATCGTATAGAAACAAAAATTCAGTGATTTGTGACAACAGTTCATTCTACCCTGTCATAATAATTTGGTAATTACATCTGACTGCATTAAAATAAAAACTAAAATTATCACCGTAACCGACATTTTGTCCCAATTCTCTATTTTATTTTTATCCAAGTATTTTTTTAATTAGTGCTTTATTTTAATTTCTAGCGTATTTATAGTTTTTAATTTCCAACGAAGCGTTTCTCATTTGTCGCGGTTACCTTGTCAGATTGATTTATTCTCTCTCATGATTACCATTACTAATTTTTTTATTTATTATATTGATATAACAATTATATTTATTATAAACTTTTAAAAATGAAATACCAAGTTATTTATTACCTTCTTGATTACTATAATTTCAGTCTGGTAACAGACTATAAAAATTTTAAACTACTCCTAATGATTTTTTTCATTTTATATTAATATTTTTCAGATTATCTTTTCACATAATTTATCAAATTATCCTTGAATCTGGGCGGTAATTTATTTTCCCTTCACTTTAATTATCTTAAAGCTTTGCGAGTGTTTTGCTTCTTTTTTTATTTTGCGTTAATCTTCTTTTTATTACACATATTATTAGCGATAATTCCTCCGGAGCAAAAGGAACTCCCAAGAAGATCTCTCCAGCAATTTACCGGTTTGATTACAATATCTTAAGATATCCCTAAACTCCAACACCCACAAGCATGTCCTTTGTTGCCCTTCCAAAAATGTGGAACCTAGTATTGGCGAAACTGGAATACTGATCTAGGTAGTGGTAGTCGTCACTGACACAAAGAACTATACGTCCTGCCTATTTCGTGCAAATGACGCTGGCTACCTAGTCAATACACCCACCCACAATCCCCAGTTGTATCCTACTCAGGGTGAGAAGAAACTTCAAGTGCCTCTGTCTTATATCTTTTTTAAATAAATCTTTTTTAACCTGGAGGCACCCCACTGTGTGCCTCTGCCTCCACAATGCTTTTCCAATTCCCTCTTGCTCCATTGTTTAACTTCACTGTCTATTCATCATATTACTGAACTTATTTAATGACGATGGTCATTTAAGAGGCAAAGAACTGTTAAAACAAAGAATATCTATAAGAATAACAACATTTTCACTAAACATAAATTGATTCCTTTAATCAATTTAATCAGCCGATCGAGAAGGGCGAAAAATATTATTTCATTAATAGTACCGAGGCGGCCAATAACCTGCAAGGACCATAGACACATGGAAATGAATGAACGAATGAATTAAAAAAAAAACATCGTGATAGCAAACCTAAATTCACACTCATAAGATGACTTTAAACATATGAATCCTTCGAAAATAGTCTTCCCTTATAAGTTCCAAAAACCAGATTATCCAATTATCTCTTCTATCGTTGTTCTATTTTATATTTTATCTCACAAAGTGAAAACGTTTAAAAAGATATTAGAGTAATTCATTTGAAATTGTCGTTGTACAATACAATACAATACAATATATCCAATTGGACCATTTTCTTGTAACACAGAATCCACCGCCCCCCCATTTCCCACCACATGTATTCTATCGGTTTCTTTCTTTATTCCACTAATCTCCTCCATTGTCTTAATTTCCTTTTTCTCACTGAATCCTCCTTTTATCATTTCTTCTTCTATCAACTATCCTTTTTCTACAATCTAACATCTTCTGAAACCTTGTTTCCTCTACATTTTTTTCTCTTGTTCGCAGTCCTTTCTCACAGCTGGTTATCTTTCTAACGATTCTTCTCCTTATTACATCCTATCCAACAGAGAGAAATGTTATATTGTATTTCGTCTGCGTCAATTTGGGCGTATTTCTTACCGTTTAATACTATTTTTTCTCATTACTATCGCATCCAGTTTTTTTAATTATTTCATCATTTTCTCAGTTTATTACTTTCTCTTACTCCTAGTAAGAGGAAGTATTGTAATCGGGTCAAATTTTCGATATCGCGTTTTCACCGGAAATATCCGTTTTGGGTCCCCTGAGTCCAAAAAAGTGGGTTTTAGCAAATGATCTGTGCTCTGTGTGTGTGTGTGTGTGTGTGTGTGTGTGTATGTATGTATGTTGTATGTAACAGCATAGCTCAAAAACGAAAAACCGTAGAAAGTTGAAACTTGATATTCCGTTTAAGTATCACCGTGGGATCTGACACTATGTTATCTGTAAAAATTTCTCAACGGAAGTACCACTTTACTAGTTGGGGTTTTTCTCAAAAATCGCTCCGTCGATTTTCTTTAAACTTTAAACATCAACCACACATACAAAGAGCTACAACTTTTATTAGAAACATTTCTACGGGAAAATGCATTGAAGGGCACTTTTGGGGGAGGGGTGGGGTTAGGTTTCCATCTAAAGTGCTATTTCAGTTTATTAGACAATTCTGCCATCTAAATAATGTTAATTAGAATTAAATATGTTGTTGAAATTTCGAGTTTGAAAAAAATCGGATAACCGGAAGTGCGTTTACTTTACCACTTTACTAAATGATTTATTCAATTTTTCGCAATTTTCTCAAAAATGGCTCCGACGATTTTTTGGAAATTCGTATATAAACTAAACATGCAAAGATCTACAACTTTTATTTAAAACATTTCTCTGGGAATTTCTTTGAAGAGCACTTTTAGGGAGGGGTGGGGTTAGATTTTCCATCAAAGGGCTATCCTAGTTCCATTATACAATTCTATCATCCAAACAAATTAATTAGAAATAAATAGATGGCCAAAATTCCAAGTTTCAAGAAATTAGTAAACCGGAAGTGCGCTTTTACTGAACAGTTTTTTCAGTTTTCGACGAATTTCATTAAATTTGGTACACAAACTATAAAATTTGTCAATTTTTATCATTTTGAGAACTGGAGTAAGAGAAAGTTGTGTGAGTGTTTCACACGATTTTTTTTTTTGTTTGCTTCATGTGTAACTCATTCAATAATCTCACTTAACTTCTCGTAAGTTTTTCAAATTAACTTTAGTAGAAAGTTTTAATTGATACCCCTTTCCAGAATTTCTGGTATAATTTATCACTGTGGTTTGTTAAATTAACAAAATTTTCTGTTGTTAAATTAAAGAATTTTTATCTCATAGTACTTCCTTTTTTAATTATTTTAATGGGTTAGTATTATTTAAACAAAGAGTAAATATACAAAACTATTATTTAACAAAACTATGTATACGTAAATATATAAATTAAAATGAAAATGTTAAAACAGTAATCATAGCAATAGCATAACAAAAGAGAAACTGCGAAAAGGAAGCAGAGAAATTTACAAATATAGGCTTAAAATTGGCCTAAACTTAAGATTATTTTGATTTATATCAATAATGAGCCAGCTTAACGTAAATGGAGTGCTATAAGAAGGACTAGGTTCTGAAAAAAAAACAGGTTTTAAAGATCATAAAGGATCAGAGAGAAACTGCGCGGATTAGGAAGAATTTATTGTATGCACTGCTATCTTATCCGAAGGAATAAAATGTCAGAAGATGAAGATACGTACAAAGAGGCCTTGAATTGGAGGAATTGGGATGTGTATAGAGATCTTTAGGGGTTTTGATGGTGCGGAAAAGGAAGACTCCGAAAATATACCGCCAGTAAAAGTTTGTAAAAAGCCCATTTAATGGAAAGTAGAACAAACAAACAAAAAAATCCAGTATAAAAGCTGGAACTTCCGATAGAGGGATTTTAGATCGGAAATTGCTATCCGATCTTTGATTCGTGCAACTTCAGCAGACCACAAAACATATGAGGAACATTTAATTTCGAGAATCTATGTTTGCAATACTTCCTCTTACCGCAATTAGAGAAAGAGAAAATACTGACATATTCCAGGATAATTGGCATCATGATGCTCTATATTTAGAAAAATTTATCAAATTGCAGAGCCAATGAAATATTTAAAAGCATAATCTGTCAGAGAGAGTTATTTATTGCTCTTATATTACTTGTAACAAAATATTGATGTTTTTTTTTTTTCAACCAATCAAAAAAAAAACAACAAAAATAATTAAAAAAAACGACCTTAATAACGAGAGCTCACATATATCAAAACCAGATATGGAGATGTATAAAATGCATTGGTCCATATTTGGCCAAAATAACAAATGGGTTTTGTACGATATTTTACATTTTTTGGATGTATAGTGGAGAGGCAGATGAAGTCTTATATACACTGGGATAAGTAGTGAAGTTTTATGCCCAGCCTTCAGCATCTAGCTCCGCTACCTACGGGCTGACAGTGATGTACGCTAAAAGGGTGGCAACTTTACTATAGGAGCGCCTCTTTCTTGATTTAGGGGATGTTCGATGTTTATGTTGGTTAGCTGGTCTGAGTCTATCTGTCGGCACATGCAAAGAGATGGGGTTATTTTTTTTTTCCCCAAGTTTACACCTTCTGCATTGTAATATTTATTATTTTCAGTTTTGAAAGATAAATGACTTGTTTTTTATTTATTATTTTATTTGTTGTTATATACTTTCTTTTATGGTTTGTTAAATATAATAAGTAAAAATTAGACAACTCCTAACTAATAAATTAACATTAGGAAATAATGGATTTATGACCAGGAATTCAACATCACTAATCAATAGAAAGTGAACATTTCTATGGTTTTTTTTATTTATTTTTATTTCTATGCAAATTTATTTCATTTTCATAGTTATTTTCTCCATTATATTTGGATTTGCTACTGAATACAGTTAGTTTCACCGTTCTCTGAATAACTTTTATTTTTAGTTTCTGTTACTGCTATAGAGGTTCACTGAGTTACGTAAAAAGTGCTTTTTTTTGGGGGGAATTTTTTCATGGAATTGTATAGCAGGTTGACGTGTGGTTGACATGTGTCTTTGTTTATAGTGTGGCAAGCGCGGTTTTGAAAGGGTAGTAATTTTAAGAATTAGTATATTTTAAGTGAGTAAAGGTATTATTAGAGATTTAAAACGAGCCAACTAAATATAAAATAGTATAGATAAATGAACGAACATAGTACAGTGAAAGAGAGGATACTTTTTCTCTGTGTGAAAAAGACTTAATACAGAATGACAGAATAACTGCGTGAATGAAACTCCGGTATAAGACTCAATTAACCTTTCATTTTTCGGCCACATTCTATTGCCAAAGGAAAAATAAATTGGCCTTTTATTTATACTAAATCGCAGCATTCCGAGGGGGATGTCGATTACAATAGAGTTGGCCAAGTGCATTGTCTTACTCTAACTGTTCCTTGTCCCCTTTTTTATTTGCCAAAAGTCCAAATTTTCCTTTAAACAAATATTTTAATATATACATATAAAAATCCTTAACTCTCCTGCTTCCTGCTTCTTGCTTCCATCACATTACCCAGCTCCAACGTTTTTCTTTACTTTGTATATACATAACATAAATATGAGGGTGATTAAGTCTTTTTCTAAAATATTAATCCTCTATAATGTCAGCTGTAAAATATTAAACACAATAAATTTTATGTCAAAATTTTGAGTTTGAAGAAAATCAATACACCGGAAGTGAAATTTTAGTAAACAGTTTTTACTGCGACTTTCTCTATCAAAGTTACTAATGGGTTTCATTCAACTTAGTATACTAACTATACACAAAAGATCTATCACTTCTGTTTGAAACAGTTTTCTGAGAAAATTTATATTAAAGAGGTTGTGATGGGGGGCGGGAGGCCGGAAGGGCATGCACCCTCAACAAATATTCAGAGCACTTAACATTTAGTCCAACAAAATTTTAAGTTTGCCAATTTAACTTTGTAAATTGTAGAAAGATAAAGGTGTGTGTGTGAGTGTGTTTCGCAACAGACTTTTTAGAATACGTAAAAGTAGGCTATTAACACACTTTTTACAAACTTTAAAAAAAAAAAAAAAATGAAGATAATTTTCTAGAATTATTTTATACTAATTTATCAGTTTAACAAACTTTGAGTCACATGATAATATCTGAAAATTTGACACTTGAAAACTTATCTAATCTTGTAAACTTATCTTTCTCTTAAAGTAGGAATATATTTATATATTTATAAAGATAATTTTATAGAAAGGCCTATGTATGTTTTTCTGTCTGTTCTTTTTTTCTTTTTTTTTCAACCAAATATCTCAAAAATTATAAAAATACTGGAACCTTACTCTTGATTTCCCATGAAATACTTTAATAAAAGCTCTTTAGTTTTATCTCTGTAAAGTAAAAATTAGAAAAAGTAAAGTAATGCCTATTTTTTTTCAGGCGGGCTTAACGGGCAACTACCAAATTAGGTGTCTTGGACGGGGGCGGAAGCACCTGCTTTACTGTTAACATTTTTTAAAGAAATATAAAATTTAGTTATATGCTGGACTCGAACTGGGGTCCTCCCACTTACAAGTCCATGCTCATAACCACTACACCAACACCCGTCCCATCTCTGGTGTAAAGTTATTGCTGACAAATTTTCTTCAAACTTATAATACAGATATGTTTAATTGCCTTCAATGTTACTTCAATATTGCTTTTTGTCGACTACTTTACTTTTTTAGGAAAGCGTAACCTTCTGAAGATTCTGTAATAGGGAGATTTAACGTAATGCTTCTATTCTAATGTGCAAATTCAGTGTATATTATGGCTGGGGCGTTCTGCTGAAGCTGGGAATGAGACGCTTCTATCTTCTAAAGAGCCAGTTCACGTATCAGTGTAAAGTTCTACGCCTTTACAGTAATGAAGGCAAATTTAAATATTTATGAAAAATGCGAAGTTTAAAGTGAATACAGCGCTTATTAGAACCTGAGATTTAAGTCGTGTCAGTTTTTCACACCAGATTGTTTTTTTTTGGCGGTTGTTCCAAATTCATTTTTTTTTTTGTAAAATTATTCAAATAAACTGTAATATATTTTATAGTCATTTCGAAAAACAATAAAATGTGTAAAATTTCTATTAAATTTGTTAACAAACACAAAAAAAATGGACAAAATTTCTGTTACAATTCTTATAAAATGAAAAAACAATATAAAATGACAAAACAACATGTGATATACATATTAAAGTTTAAATTAAGTTTGAAAACCAGTTTTGTTTTGTCATATAAAAAATTATTAAAAAAAAAATAATTTTTTTTTTATTTTTATTGGAATATATGAATCTAATTAAGATCATAATATATAAATAATACGTACTTACCTTGGCAACCTTCCCTATTGTTATCTCAGACAATAACCTGTATAAAGTTTAAACGTAACTTGGGACATAATAACATAATGTAATATGGCTGCATTATGGTTATACAATTTGTGGAATATGTTGATTATACTATAATTTTATTAAAAATTTAGATAATGCATTATTCTTCTAGATTATATAAATTTAGTTGTTTTTTTTCTTTGTTTAAACACTTTTCACGCCACAATATCCTTTACGGCCTCCTATATATTCAAAGCATTAGTCGTATTATTATACCATAACTGAGGCATAATGCCGGTCCGGTCTTATGTAATGGTAGCAACGATTGGTGATGGTGAATTGACAAACGCACAGCTGACACTTTTAGAGAGTATATAGAGAGGGTTAAGTGACCGAACAGTGAGTGATGCTTGTTCATAGTGTGATGTATGAAAACAGAATGGTGGCTTTGGGTGGCTAGTTAAAACTCTTGGTTGTTCTAACGGTAAATTATCTACTGTAGATAGCTTAGTGAAACTATATAGGTTAATCTTGAGACACTAACTTTCCTTAAAATTGACCTGGCAACTGTTTTTAAAACCTCATTTAGTCAGCTTTTTATTCCTATTTCCCCTAGCTCTTGGTGGGAGTTAGAGTTGCTTACTGGAAACTTGGCTGTTTAAATTGAAGTTCATTCGCCGACACATTGTAGAGGGCGTAACAGAGGGTATAATGCGTAGTTGTGCGCAAATGCGTAGCGTTTGCACCGGCTGTTATTGAAAGTATTGAGGCCAGCATTTGTGTATCAAATTTGCTAATTTGTTTCCATTTCACTTATTTATATATTTGGCTTCATTAGAACAATGCATCCAGACCTGCTGTTTGATATGTTAATGAAGGAATACAATGTTTACAAAGTCCAGACTTTTAACAGCACTTTCCCCATATTCCTCTTTATTATAATTATAATACAACATGGCTGTTAATATTCGCCCTTAACAACATCAAGCCAAGACCAAGGTTTGTTGATATTATTTCAGAATATGGTATTTTTTCTAATAGCATGTAATCGTAATTATAGAGTGTGTAAACTAAATTTGCTCTGTGCAAGTCTGTGTTGTCACACTGTCTGAAAAACGCATCCTGAAGATGGGCGAACGCCCGAAACCGGTCGTTGACCACCAAATGAAGCAGGCTTCAACGGAATATGTCTCTGATACATAATTATCACATTCTATGACTGAGTACATTTTATTATGTTTTATTAAATTGTCTATATGTTTGTCCTCCTAGTAAGATGAAGTATAGTGATCCGTGTCAAAGTTTTCAAATTGCATTTTCAGCGGAAATACATGTTATCAGGTCCACTGTGTGCCAATGGTTTGCATATATGTCTCTGTATGTGAACAAAATATTCAAACACGAAAAGTAACAAGAAGCTCAAACTTGGTGTTCCATTTAGTAGATACTACCCACCGCATCTGGGAACGAAGATTTTTAGATAGAATCCTATCAAACTAGAACGCAAAGCAGGAAAGTTTCCCAGTTTTTGCGATTTTCTCGAAAACGGCTCCCAATGATTTTCCCTAAACTTCGTGTGCTATCTACGCATCATTTTCCTGCGAAAACTGATTTATGGGAGGGGAGATGTGAGGGAATAGTAGCGCTAACCTTTCCACTAAAGTACCACTTCACTAATTTTATGGTTCTACAATAAATATATAATATTAATGTTTCGTACATAAAAAAACATCGCTAGAATTTCAAATCTGAAGAAAATCGGTAAAAACGGACATGCCACTTTGCAGCATAGGTTTTTGAGTTTTTTTGTAATTTCCTTGAAAAACGACTATAATGGAAAAAAAATTGATTTTAGATCATTTTACAGAATATGTGGCGTTAAATTTCAAATTTTATTTGCGCGTTGTTTCAGTGATATTAATGCACTATTGTGAGCTATAATTAATCATTGCCCCACCTGCTGCCTGCCTTGGTACTACACTCTCCCCCACCTTTATTATAGAACAAATGAGTAAAATCTGAAGTTTTTACGGAAGCGGAATTGTATTAACAGGAATATGGAGTGGGTTCCCACCAGATTTTCTTCATTTGTCAAACAAATTGCCGATCTTGACTTTGTGTTCTTATTAATTTTAATTCAACTTTGAATTTTATGGTATAATTATCACTAATTATTATTAATTGTTCTCAGATAACTATAGCTTGTAATCCAGTTAGTTGCTGGTCCCCACTTTTCTTTCTGATTTCTTGTAAACCACCGCCTTCACAGGGGCGTATGCCACATCTATTATTAAAACAAAAAACAGCTGCTGCTGCTTGAACATTTTCTGCTTTCTCGTCCCCTGAAGAGTGGTACAATAAAAAAAAGAAGAAAAGTACCATAATTTATTGCTGAATCTTTCTATTTTCTTTTTTTTATTTTATTTTAGTGTCTGTTTGCAAGGTAAGCAGGACAGAAAGCTTGATTTATATGCTGTTCCATTTTCTGGAAGTAGAAGTGGGTGTGGTAAAGAAGCTGGGAGTAGGGTAGTCACATTTAAACAGCCTATATTTGTCGATTTTTTTTTTTTTTTGGTCCAAAGTTTACGACTTTCTTCTATATCCTTCAATAGCTTTATTTCTTTCTTCCTTAGTGACAGCAAAAAGATATTTCCAATAAATTACTTTTCGAATACAATGATTCAGTTCCAAAAAAAATTTCTTACTCTTTAATTTCTATGTCTTTTTTAAATAGCCCGATCTATTTTTTTTATATGTATTTTGGATTTAACTCATTACCCAAAAAGGGGAATATTAAACTGCTTTACAAAATACGTCTTTTCTAACGGCATACACTCATTTAAGGTGGGTTTTGGGAGAGGGGTGGGATTAGGTTTTCTTATAAAGTACTACTTCCGTTTAATATACAATTAAATATCATCTAATTAATATTAATTAGAATTACTACCAAAATTCCGAATTTGAAGAAGAAAAAAAAAACGATTGACCGGAAGTGGATATTTACTGAACAGTTTTTTTTTTTTCAATTTTCTGCGTTTTTCTCCATAAAAGCATCGATGGATATCTTTAAATTTGATATATTAACTATGAATACGGGAATCTATAAGTTTTGTTTGAAGCTTTTCCCGAGAAAATTCATTGAAAGAAAAGGGGGTGTAGGAGGGGCTCAAACAAGTCATAGAAGAAAATTTGTCAATCATAATTCTGTAAAACGTGTTTCACATCAGATTTTTTTTTTTTATAATACAATAAAGTCACTAAATACTATAGTTTATATAATATCAAGATTGGTTAACTTCAGTAAACAAATTGAAGTAAATTCACTAAATTTTCAAAAAATAAATAAATAAAGACAAAAAGAAAAATAAGATTACATTATTTCTAGTAATAATGAGTACAGAGCAAGTCAGACAGCAATTAAAACTGTAAATAAAACATAATTAATTCGAAATACTGTCAATACTTTTTTTACAACCATAAAATTCCCATTAATTGTTTGTTGAACAAGGAAAATAAAATAAAAAGCGGATGCATAAAAAGATGGAATTCTTATCAGTAAAGTAAAAATGGAAAATTGATAAATTAGTTGTATAAAATGTTTATCAACGAATACTACCATAAATAAGATAATATATATAAAAATAAAAAAACTTTAAACATAAAAATGCAATTATCTCTTGCTGATTATAAAAATGCTATACGTCTTCAATCTGCAAACCTGTTTAAAGAGAATTACTTGATGGTGTAATATTTTAATGTCATTATTTTAAACACGAATCAGTATAAATAAGTTCCATATTCAATTTGTTATTTTCCTTTGATTTTTGTTTAATTCCATTATTTATATTTGGAATTTTGTTAATATTTAAATCATAATGGTGCTTTTATTTTAGAATTAATAATTTCTTTAAAACAAACTTTTGTAAAAAAAAAAAAGAAAAGAAAATTAAGGAAAATAAATAAACAGCAAATTCGTTGAAAAATATTCACATATTATCTGGCCAAGACGGGAGGACAGGATTACCTTTGTAAGCCACTGCTCAAGCAGTTCCAGGTATGTGATGTCTTCTTGCTAACATATTTGTAGCGTACGGATTTTAAAGAAACTCGTTCGAGAATTCGAGAATTCAGTAAATTCTCACTTCCGGTTGATGGATTTTTCTTGGAAATCCCCGGACTAGGATGCTTTCTTTAAATGTATCTAAATGGAACAAGTTTAGGGTAGTCACATGATTCTTGTATTTTTGTCCCTGCGTATTCAATTTAGACGGACACACATTTGAAACGCTGTTTTCGGACCATTGAATTTTCAATTTTTTTTAATCAAATTTCCGGAAACTTAATTTTTATTGGTTTATCAAAACATGTGTTTTGCAAAATAATTTTCGCCGCCAATGTGACACGAGTACATACTTCCTCTTACAGTAATAAACAGGAAATTAAAAAATAATGTATAAAATTCATTTTTTCATTCATGTGTCAAATAAATCTGTGAAGTGGTGAAAACCAATAATATCGGACTCTTGAAAATACAAGTATATGAGACCTTTATTGTAGTCAGTGTTTTGAAAATCAAAACAAATTTAATTTAATGCTTTTAATTATATATTCGTACTTACTGTTTGAATCCCTTTATAGTACTGGACACCGTATCAAATTTGAACATCCTGCTAATTTATTCAAATTTCGAGTTTGAATAGAGTAGATATATTTGTTCCTTTCTAGGTCAGTCACTGAAATAAAATTTTATCTATATTAGAATCACCTTAGCGTGATATATATATTTACCAATCCTATCAAAATATTTTGAGTAATTTCAGTCCAGTTCCAATTGAAACAAACAGAAAAAAATCTTCGTAATTATATTTGTATTGATCGCCACAATATGATGATATTAAAGGCAAGGATTACAAAATGTCTACCAATCTATTTAATCTAATTTTACTTTTATTTAAATTTCACAATACAAACTCGTTAAAAGAATCAGTTACAGTTGCTCATTAGTTATGCAAATCAAACAGTAAAAATTAATTTTGCTATACTAATTACAGTCCCAAGAAGTGTTGCTTCAAAGCTATTTGCATAATCCCCCCGCCCCCCGCCACGGGTGTATTTTCTATCCAAAACCATCTTATTTTATTATTTATTAATTAATTTTTAATTATCAAAGAATTTTTATTATTAATTTAACTTAACTAACGGTTCTTAACTACTAAAAAAGTAATCAAGGCAAATTATCTAGTTTTAATTTTCGTTGATAATTTCAGGTCCCATGAATCCTAAAGTAATCGCGTTATATATGATTATTACTTAGTATGTGGATATCGAAACAAATCACTAAAACGGAAGTTTCAGTTTTGTTTAGTTTTATTCGATTTTCTCGAAATGCCAAAGATTTTCGTGTCAAATAAAATTGACATTCACCTTCCTGGTAAAATTGTTCTTATAAAAGTTCTGAAGGTGCTATAAAACGTATGGGCATTCTTTTCTTAAGTGTTGTTTTATTAATTGTATCTGTTCAAAAAAAAAGTCCGTGTTTGAAAACACTGTCAATTAGTATTTGTGAAATATAATAAGATAAAGACGTTTGGGGGGGCCCCTTATTATTATTTTTTTCACTTTCTCTTACTGCTAAGACAAAAAAGAAAATTGTTCCGTCCTCTACGGTATTTAAGTGTGGAAGATGGTATTCAATGTGTGTGCCTACTGTGTGGAAAAACAGTTGTGTGTTATAAAGCGTAGCAAGTAACCTTTGTAGTCTGAGTTATTAAAAGAATATAACGTTTTGTTGATATTAAGCTCGATTATAAACCTTACCTTAAAGCCCGTACAGAAATCACTGAGATTGAGTGGAAATTTCGAAGTTGAGTCTCACACAAAAGGACAGTCAGGTGTGTGGTGTAATACGCACAAGTTTCTCTTATGAAAGTTTCTCTGTTGCAGATTTCACAGATGATTTACAGAATTTTTTTCTGTTGAAATTTTTATTAGATATTTAGATGCCTGTAATATAATATTAAAATTGAACCGTACATTCTAAAATGGCAATTTAGAGAAACTTATTTACTGAACTCAACCAATATCTCTCCTAAAGTCAATTTTTCCACATTATGGTTTTAAACAAAAGATCAATTAATTATTAATTGTACCTGTCGTGCTAAGTTTAAAGAAAAATTATTGGAACATTGTTTCTAGAAAAGAAATCTTGAAAAATTGAAAAAATTCTGTTGTAAATCCGCATTTTCAGTTTGTGGAGCCAAAAATCTTCGTGTCAGTTGTTTTTTTACGTTTTGTTATCCATAGGGGTTGTTATTTTTTATCGAATTTTGAGTTTCCATCGGAAATATATATCCTGGAGGAAAAATACATGATGTTTTTATTTATTGATACTCCCAAGGAACAGTTTACTTATTAGTAAGACTGTTTTATGTTTCCTGTCGACAGACACCGAACGGCCTTTTTTGAAAACCAGATACTTCCGGTGAAAATTCTGGTCTGAAAAATTGACACGACTGCACTACTTCATTTTATTGTATAAAGTAACAGATGATTTAGTACCATCAATTTTGGACAGAGGGCAGCCATTAACTTAAATATTAACAAAAAGAAATAGATATGTTAATGATTACGCTATGATTATTTGAGATCTAATTTTGTGACGAAGTAAATTTCCTGCCTTAAACTTCATCTTGATTCCCAAATATGATGCCGTCATTAATTTTTCGTTCATCGTGGTGTTATTTGTTCAAAGACGAAATTTGATCCAAATTTTAAGAAATATAAGTTCAATTATCATTTATATGTATATATTATGGTAGGTATTATTTGTAAACTTTGTTGAAGAATTATCTTTAATATGGCGCCAATAAGTGAGTGAAGAAGTATAGTTTCCAAGTGGTTGTGTCCGTATGAGTTAAGTATAAAGAAAGTGTAGGCGCGACCTAACTGTGAGTGGTGGCCAGAACCTACAGAGGTCACGGCCGGGCCACAACTACATATGGCCGTAGTTATATACAGACCACTGTAGTACTCACACATTGTCCACTGCTATCTATATTTTATATCTATTATTCTCCTTTGTTTACACAATACAATTAATTTAGTTTATTGTTCACATTTATAACTATATATAACGTCGTATGTTTGTATTGATTTTATACAACAAATTATTATTAATTATATTTTATCTTTTTTTTTTTATTTTCTCATCAATGAAAAAGTAAGTTTTGCAATCGTAATAATTTTGAAAACTGAATTTTTTCCCCGGAAATGCATGTTAAATCTTTCTTTCTTTCCGTCACTCCATCTCTCTTCACAGCTGTGGCATGAGTTTCGGTCAACCGGAAGTACAATCTAGTTTAATCTTTTTTCCCCAGTTTCGCACAATTTTCTCCGTAACATCACCTACGATTTTCTTTTTAATCTTCACATACTGCACTCCTATGGGCTCGTCTTTCCATTTTAATAAGAAAATAGATTTTAAGTAGGTTCTGATGAAGGCAACAGTTAAGCTTTCCTCTAACTTAAGTACAATGCTGTCTTTTACAATAGTAAGAAGAATTAAGTGATTAAACCTCCAATGTATATTAATGTTATATAGATGGCGAAACATGCATTGCACTGAAGTGGTACTTTACAGATAGATACAAAATTCTTTGAAAAATATCAATATAAAGGAGGGTATTACCATTGATAATGTTTGTTTTGTTTTGTTGATCATTGAACATTTCCAAAAAGGAAACTCTAGATAATTTGACTCATTCAAATCTGAGAAGTCATCAAATTTGTAATTTTTTTTCAAATACTAGAATTTTCGCGTTTAATAAATTTACTGCAAGATAAGCCGTATCATGTTTATTTCCAATTGCTCTGTCTTTTATTGTTAGAATCATTTGAATATACCCCCACAATATGGGTTTTTTTTTTCATATGACTTTATCAATATCCTTTAGATAAACGAAGGTTTTTACCAATTTGAGAGATAATTTATTTATTTTGGAAGTATTAATTTGTGAGAGGAAGTATTACGATCGTGTTGAATTTTCACTGAAAATACGATTTCAGGGAACCCCTGAGTATGAAGTATCTCAAAAATGAAAAAATCGCAGAAAGAGCTCAAACTGGTATTTCGTTGTATAAATTCGCCACCACTTTTGACACCAATGTTCCTGACAAAAGACACAAGAAACCGGAAGTGCGACTTCTTGATTTTTTTTTCAGTTTTTTGTATTTTTTGTAAAACAGCTTCAACGATTTTCTTCAAACTTGGTTCACATAATACCTATCACTTTTATTTGAATCATTTTCATGGGAAAATTTATTTTTTGAGGGATTCTGGGCGAACAGTAGCTTAATCTTTCCTCTGAAGTATCACTTGGATATAATGTATAGCTATGGAAGGGATTAGCTCAATGGTAGCGCGCTGGATTAGCATCGCAGAAGTCTCGGATTTGAATCCAACAGTGCTGCTCTTAGTTTTTCTCTTCCTAGGAGCTTTTACTGCTGACTCTCCAGTGTTAACAAGAGAACACTGCCCGGAAGCCTCCGAGCTCCAATGCCCATAGATGTTGACACCCCTTAAATTTAAAATGAAAAGAAAATTATTAATGTATGGAACTACCTACTATATATTATTAATAAACGATAGACGTATTTAGAACTCCAAATTTGAAGAAAATCGGAAATGCTTCTTAATTTTAAGTTTTTTTGGAATACCTACGAAAATAACTAGACGATTTCTTTTAAACTTGCATTATTAACTGATCAAACATAAAACTATTATCAGAGACATTTTCCGAGGTAGCCTGCTTCTTTTTATGGTCATCGACCGGTTTCTGGCGTTCGCCCATCATCAGGATGTTTTTGTCCCAACAGTGTAAACTAGACTTGCACAAAGCAAATACACTTGAGTGTATTTACTCTGTGCAAATCTAGTTATTACACTGTTGGACAAAAACATCCTGATGAAGGGCGAACGCCCGAAACGGGTCGATGACCACAAAGAAGCATAAAGAAGCAGGCTATCACGGAAAATGTCTCCAATGCTTTCCAGCTCTGCGGAACCAACCACCACAACATAAAGCTATCAATTTTATTTGTGATATTTTAGGTTTCCGTGGCCATTTTACATGAAAAACGCTTGAGTTTCCGGGTTTGAGACCGCGTCCAACTGTCAAGGTGTAATGACCCTGAAGAGGCTCATTGCAATATTGGGCGAAACATCGGTTTGTAGCAAACCACTGACGCCAGTCTCAACCGGAAACTCAAGTTTTTTTTTTCCAATTTTATTTGTAACATTTTCTTTCCCCAAAAAATTGATTTCAGTAGTTCTGCGGAATTTGCATTTCTGGCATTTAATTTCTTACTGCCTCTATGGAACTTGTCTTCCTCCTTGGACCTTGGAACTTGTCTTGACTATACATATAAGATTAAAAAAAAATTTCATTTTATTTTATTTGTATTAAAAGCAGTGTTGCCAACAGATTTTTTTATTTAAGCCAAAGGATTATTTTTAGATCCAAAATGAATGCGATAGACCAGGTCCGGTACAGCTCACCTACCACAATTACTGTACACTATGTTTCCATTGTATTCTTGCATAGTGCGTAGGCAGTAAAGAAATCCTATTTGAACCAAGGAAATACCACACACACACATCATGTATTTAATAATTTCATTTTGTTTTATTCTATTTAACTGTTTAGATTTATTTTTATTTTTCAATTTTTCTTTCTACACTGAACTTTTAAAGAATCAAAGCCAGTTATTATTATTGTATTCGTCACTCCAAAGGAAATAAGGTCAGATATGTATATATCTTTATTCTTGTGTGAGTTTTGTTTATGTCGTTTTATTTATTTTCTTCAATTTATGTTTAAAGTATGTTTTTATCTTGCTGTATTACGTTTCCTGTCAAATGTTTGTTTCCTTTTATTCACAATTTTTACATCATATCCTTTGCTTCTTCAATAGATATTATTGATGGAGAACTTCCTTCTTCTTCTTCTTCATAAAAGACTGTTTCTTGACTATTATTTTATTCCTAAATTGCCAAAAATCAATGGGAATTTTTTTTTAAAAAGCAAATTCAGATAAGAATTAAAAAAAAACCTGTTTTTTTTTTAATTTTAATTTTTTTTACTCTGTATGTTGATCAGAATGTCTGAAAAACAAACAATCGCAGGAAGCCTAAACTTGATTTCCGCTTAGTTACTACCACTGCCATCAAACAAAAAGATTTAGGGCAAAATCCATCAACCGGAAGTGCGACCTTACTAAATTTTTTTCTTCAGGTTTTTGCGATTTTCTCAAAAACGGCTCCAAACCATTTTCTTTACACTTGATATCTTATCTATAATACTCGTACACATAAATACCAATCACTTTTATTTCAAAAAAATTTTCTATAAAATTGATTTTTTTAGGAGGGGGCGTTTTGAGGGTACAAATACGTCTTATGATGCTTTCCTCTAAAGTACCACTTCCGTATGTTGTATAAATTTTACCATCTGCATAATATTAATACGTATTAGAAATGTTGAAAGAATTCTAATTCCTTTAAATAGAAGTAAGTATAACTTTAAAGAATTGGTTTTCTACATTTTTTGGAATTTTCTTGAAAACTTCTAGAACGTTTTGTTTTTAAACTTGGTATGCTCAGTACACAGATATAGGCCTAGCACTTTTATTTGATACATTTTTCCGGAAAAATTGATTATTAATGTTTTCTGAGCAATCTGTGACGTTTAATTTCAAATATAAAAGTATTTGTTGACCCGTTGATGAATTAAATTATGAAGAAATTTGGTGAGGATCGGTCAAGAAAGAACATTCAATTATGCCAACGTTTCGACAGAGTTTCCTGTCTTTATGACGGCTTTAATCTAAAAAAGCAATACAATGAGGTACCACAATGCATTAATAATACTAGACAATGCAAAATACAGAATAATAATAACAAAAACAAAAACAGAAAAAAAAAGAAATTTTTTTAAAAAAATAATATTAAACTTGCATATTACCCTGTCGTGAAGATGTGCAGAGAGAATTTTTAAACATACACATTTGTTACAACGCGAAAAAAGAAATTAAAACTTACTAGTTTCTTGTCTTAAAACATTGACATAAACGTCTTAATAGTAGGTACAAACGTTGGCATAATTGAATGTTTTTTCTTGACCGGTCCTCATCAAATTTCTTCATAATTTAATTTCAAATGTTATATTATGGATTTGTTGGATGTCATTGACGCTCTATAGTGTTATCACTTTACTTATTTACCAGCCTTGGGGGACTACACCGACCGCAATCATGGAGACTTGGTTAGGAATTCCACCTCTCTTTGTGGAAGTGAAAAACCAGGCAATGAAAGCCTTTTATAGAATTAAACAGGCAGGTTTTTGGCAGGGTAAGCGATATGGTCATTCTAACCATTTATCGCGAGATGCTTTTAAGGATTCCCATTACAGGTTTCCCTTCGATAGGATGTTGAAGACTTTTGTCTTTGGTCATTCCTACAGGGTTAGGTTGCCTTCTAGGAAAAAAGATTGGTTAACCCTGGGTCCGTCTGGGGTAATTCCTGAGAATTATCTCCGATGCTACACGGATGGTTCCAGGATGGGTGGTAGGTCTGGGGCTGCCGTCTATTTTGAGACGGGAGACCATTTGGTGGTGCGTCTTGGTGAGTGGGCCACCGTTCTCCAGGCTGAGGTTTATGCAGTTCTTTGTTGTATTTTGGATGAGAGGGTGTGTAACACTAATTTAAGGTGTTTGTATCTGCTCGGACAGCCAGTCTGCGTTGAAGGTGCTTAGTCATGTGTCTTCACTTCCAGATTGATGTTGGAATGTTCTAAAAGACTGGAAGATCTTTCATCATTGAAGGATCTGCTTCTGGTCCGGGTTCCATGTCATATGGGAATTTTTGGGAATGAGGAGGTGGATAAGTTTGCCAAATTATGCGCCTCTCTCCCTTTCATGGTGTGTTTTCTGGCACATGTTTGTCAGGCTTGCAGACGTGGATGACCTCACAGCACTCATCCTTATGGATTCCGGCAGTCTAAAATGCTCATTGAGGGTCCGGACGGAGCTTTGAGTAGCGGGATCCGATGTCTTTCCCGGACCTCTCACAGGCATCTGGTTGGCTTCCTCACTGGGCATTGTGGCTTAAGGAAACATCTCTATACAATGGGACTCATGCCTGACTCCTTCTGTACAATTTGTGAGGCGGAGGAGGAAACACCTATGCTTCTAATGATGGATTGTTTGGACTGTGAGGACATTAGATTTAGGACCTTCGGCCGGAATAGGATATCGGATCTTAAGATATATCTTAAGATATATCCTTTTAAGGTTTTGGTCCGATTTGTTCGGTCTGTGGTGAAACTTTGATGCGTAAAACCTGGGACTGGACTTTTGTTCCAGACCCAGTAGTTGTTATTGTTTAGAGGTAGCTATATGTGCCCAGGGAGGCTTTGGATAGCGTAGGGTTTTGCCCTCCCCTTCCTTGAATAATAATAATACCTACCGTGGGATACGTGTATTCCCACCGACTATGTATTTATGTTAGGAATAAGGTGAAAATATTGAAGGTTAAAAAATGTTTGTTAATTTTGTATTTGCATTAATTTGCAATAAGGGAAAGTGGATATTTTGGACAAAATCCATCCATCCACCGGAAATGTTGAACTTTTCTTACGGAATTTCCAGATTTTGGTTGTTCAGTTTGAACTTTCCTCACTGTCTAAACAAATAAATGTTTATTTGTTTCCAGACACAGTGGGCTTGTGTCTTCCTCTGAAATGCCTTTGCAGTATAATATTTACCTATTTAAAATTAAAGTACTCGTACATTAATAAGCATTACTATACTTCCAAGGGCGAATTTATAGAATTAGGTTTCTTGTTACATTTCTCAGTTACAATGATTTTATTTATACGTATTTTAAATGTAACTTCACAAAAATTATTATATCATTTTATTTGATATATTTCTTTTTCTGTAAAAATGATTTGAGTTGTCGGTAATCTTGGACATTATGTTTCATATATTGGTGTTTGATCTAGGTCGCTATCTTGTGGCTTGCCATGTACACACATACACGTGCTACCAACCAGGTGTGCCAACAAAAATAATATCTTTCACTACATTTATGTTAGGAGCAACTAAACTAAACTTGGAGACAAATTCTCGTAAGAGAAAGTCGTGTGAGTGTTTCACTTTATTTTTACAGGAAACTTTTTCTTACTACAATTCCGAGTTTTTACTAAATATTTAGTTCCCCCCCCCCCAACCACCACCTTTACAAATAAATATAGGTTGTGGGGGAGGTCACGATCTATTCATTTTAATTGCTGCTTTTTTGTCATCGCAAATACAAATACTCACAACTTTTATTTGAAATATTTTCATCAGAAAATTGTTTTTTTTTTTGTTTTTTTTAGGATGTTCTGGAGGAACAGTAGCGTTATGTGTTTTTTACTTTCGCGTACTCCTAGTAAGAGGAAGTATTATAATCGTGTCAAATTTTCGATATCGATTTTTCACCGGAAATATCCCTTTTGGGTCCCCTGAGTCCAAAGAAATAGTTTTTAGCATCGAAAAACGAAAAACCATAGAAAGTTGAAACTTGATATTAAGTTTAGGTATCACCATGGGATCTGACCCTACGTTATCTGTCAAAATTCCTCACCGGAAGTACCACTTTACTAGTTTTTTTTTTTTTTTACTTTTTTGCGTTTTTGTTAAAAATGGATCCGACGATTTTCTTTAAACTTGGTATAATATCAAGTACTAACTTTTATTTAAAACATTTCTCTGGGAAAATTCATTTAAGGAAAATTCAGAAATTCTTATCGATAAGTAATACACTTCCGGTTAAGCGATTTTCTTCTGGAACTAGAAATTCTAGCACTGTATTTATTGGACATTAAATTAGAAGAAAAATTACCATTGGATTCCCACTCTTTGACTCTTTAATATAAATTTTTAAGGAAAACTGTTTCAGACAAAAGGAACAGTTCTATATGTTTGGGTGGGGAGGGAGCCAGTATTCCAAGTTTAAAGAAAATCGTAGCAATTGTTTTGAGGAAAACTAAACGCTGTGAACAGGTACATTCCGAAGAAAATGTAAAAAAATATTTGTAACGGCAAGAGAGAGAACACACAAGCCCGACCGAGAGAAAGCAGACTCTCTCTGGTACTCTCTGACTTAAGCAGGCTAGAGTGGGGAACCTGTATATAAGCCAGAGAGAGATCTAGACATGAATCTATCTATCAGATTCAACCATATACATCACATCGTATCATAACTCTACTCTAACCCTTTATTCTATAAAATTATTACAAGTCCAGTGCAGTTTGTGTAGACCTATACCCATATTATAACAGTGCCTTCATATCTCGTCTAATTAATCAAGCCCAATTTCTCTCCTCATCAACTCCATTATATATTATGTAGGTGTGAAACGTTCACTAGACATTCTTTTGACTAAAAATCAACAAATAAATAGCGTTTTTGTATTATTTAGCAGAAGCTGTAGAATCTAAATATTATTACGAGAAGAGAGTAAAATTTCTGTATGTAAATTTTAACTAAAATATCTTGTTGGATTAGATTATTTAAGTATCATTTGATTTTATAAACACAACGCAATTACCATTAGAATGTTAGTATTAAATGTATAGTTTAGGTAAATGCCAAGGATAAATTTGGAAATTAACAATATCGGTTTACTGGTAATATTTATTTGATACCATTTTATTACTTATTATCATATTTCATTAAATTAGAATACATTTTTATTTACTAATAAAGGATTAAGGAACTTTGTAGAGAAGTTGAAGGTAATATTCTCTAACATTCTGAGCTTAAAAGGAACTGAATAAGGTCGAAAGGAAATACCTTAAAGAGGACATTATAGTTATTTATCAAACATTGAGTAAAGTAATGGTTTATTACACTTGAACTAAGGTATTATTCAGGCAACTGAACGAATATTAAACTTTTTTCTGCAACCTGAATTATTGCTTCTTAACTTATACGAATAATAAAAAAAATGGAACCTGGCTGTGTTTGGTATAACCTCATTTCTGTTGTACTTTGGGATTTGTATTGAAATACATACTTGTTTTCTCGTATTGCCGCTAGATATCGGGCTAGTTGAATTATATTACTTTTCTTCACTTATGAGAAAAAGTAATGGCTGCTTTTGACTTTTTGTCACTTGTAATTAAAAGTATAAACTTAGTTCACTACTTTTGATTTGAATAATTGTCAAGGTGAAAATGTTATTTATTTGATAAAAATAAATAGTGAAAATTACCTTGTTTATAAAAACCCATTTACACTATTTTCAATAAAGCATACTCAATTATTGGTGCTGTCTTCTGGACTGAAATGTAATCACTTCAATTACTTCCTGCATAATGGTTAACCAATATGTTTCCCCAAGTCTCTCCCTATATTTAAGTTATACCAACTGAGAATGAAATTAATGTTTAAGGTGAATTCTTACTTTCCCTTATTCCTGAAAAAAAAGGAAGTATTGCGGCGATCCTATTATGTTTTCGAAATCGAGTTTTCATTTTGAGGTTCCAGTATGAAAAAAATCTTTTTAGCGATTGATCTGTGTGTGAACAAAATATCTCAAAATTTTTTAGATAGTTCAGCGTAATTTGAGGTTTTAAGTTTCAAATGTTATGTGGGATTGCTTCAAAGTTATTGGTACTTTCTTCTAGACTGAATGTTTTTCGTTCCACAACACCTCCATATTTGTATTAGGACAAATGTGTAAACTTTAAAGATTAAAGCAAATTTATCAGTTTATATAGAATTGTATTACATATTACAAGGAGGTTTTTTTTCTTAATGTGAATTTAAATATGTAACAATGTTAGTAGGTCTGAAAAATATATAAATAGTTTCTTCATAGAAATAGTATATAATATTACGTCGATTGTTGGGAAGGCAATGATATTATGCGCTAATAATTTATCTAATAATAGACGGTTTCTAAATATATATTCTTGGTACTTAGTACACAGAAATACATAATACTACAACATCTGTTCAAAGCATGTACGAGAAATACTGACGTTTGCCAAAAGTAGTGTTTGTTTTTAGTCGGTAATAAAGTAGATTTGTTTGTTTGGTTGGTTGGTTGGTTGGAGATTTAACGGAAGGGGGACGCTACTTATTTGATCTATATAGTTCTTTTTTCTTTTTCTTTTTTCTAAAAACTAGCAACAGATGTTCTATTAGATGACCCCAGTGTAAACGTCACAAAATCTTTTATATTGGTAGTATTTATAAAACAAGGAAAGATTGAAAATCTGGTGAGAAATACTCACAAGACTTTATTGTAGTGTATTGCAGTGATAAACTTATATTGTAGTGATTTGTTTATATTTTAGCAGAATGCAATAATGTTTATTGTTGTATAAAATTCTGTTGCTAGATTAATTTATTTGTATGACACAATTTATTTCCTTAGGTATGAAAAGGAAGAATTAAGTTTCATGCGATTCAAGGATTTAAATATTAGAATTTAAATTTGATTAAAGTTTTATGTTTCAGACTATAAAAATTAGGAAAATATTTTCTGCCATATATTTGTTGTTTTTTTTTTTGTATCATTTCGTTTATTAATTAGCATATCAGGAACGGATCCTATGACAGCTTATTATTTTTTTTTTTTAATTTAAGGCGCGTCAACATCTAGTTTCATTGGCGCCCGGAGCCGTTCTATGCACTGCCGCCTCCGGACAGTGTTATCCTCTCGTTACAGACAAACTGTCCATCCACCGACAGTGATTGCTGTAGAGGCTCCTAGGAAGAAAAAATCTAAGGGTAGCAAGCTGGACTTGAACCCGGGTCCTCCGCGTGGGAGTCTAGTACGCTAACCACTTAGCTATTCCCTTCCCCTCAACAGCTTATTATCTCAATTTCCCTTCCTCTAAAATCCATTGGAATCTATTGACTGGCAAAGGAGGGCGCTTTACAAACGCCCATTGGTCCGGAGCCTTTCTGCGGCATTACATAAGAACTGCCCGTGGGGCCATTGAAAAATGGCTAACACGCAAACATACATTATATTGGGAAAATATTGCGGAGCTGAGGCACTCTAAGATTTTCCTGGAGGGCCCCTCAAAGACTCGCACAAACTATATCCTCGGCAGAACGAAAGTGGAGCTAAGGATAATTACCATCCTAGTTACAAGGCAATGCCTTTTGATTAAACATCTGCATAATATGGGTCTCTCTGCGGACCCAATTGGCAGGAAATGCGGACAAAAGGATGATGAGACACCGTTTCACCTTCTTGGAGAGTGCGTACACTATGTTCGCAGACGATTCATAAAATTTGGCGTCTGAGCCGAAGGCGGGATAAGAAATTTCACTCGCCTCAGTCCTGGCGTTTTTTTATGATACAAGCTGATGTTAAGTGTCTTTAGAATGCACAGTGGCTCAGCTGAGGTCTAAGTGCTGAACCTCCTTTTGGAGGCCCCGAGTTTCTAGATTTGATTAGATTAGATTGGAATGTATTTGAAAGTTTTAGTTAAGTACTAACTTAATTGTGTTTTCATCTATTTCGAAAGGAGCGTTTGAATAGCTTCAAGTCGGCAAAATAAGCTTCGTTGCTTATAATTATCCTTCTGTAGTTTCCAAAGGAATTTTATTGTTTGTATGTGGTTCGGTGCAAGGAATACAACACTTACTGTTCTCCATTGCCGAGAGAATCACGCGGCCAGCGCTGTCTCAGACGTCGAGTGGGGGATTGTCTGGAAGTGTCAAAGATGAAAGCTGATAGGATAAGTGGATTGGGATGACCTGGATGGCAAAAAATGAAATTTTTAGGAGCGAGATGTTATTAGATCCTTGATCAATGGATGGGTATGTTGAGGTCATTTTGAATAATTATGTTATATAGTATGGGAGCGTTGGTTATACGGTGAAGAATTTCAGACTGTAATTATAGGAGACGGTAGATATTAGAATGTTTGACTTAATTCAAAACATTTTCCGAGAAAATTATTTTTTGGGGATTTCCGTGGAACGATCTTTGTGAATTGATAAAATTTAAAATTTAGCTAGAGAGCTTCTAATGGTTTAAACAGATAGTGGTGGCAATTAAAGGAATATAGTGCCCTACTGCCTTTTTAATGTAATTGCATGCCCACCTTTATCTTTAATACTAATACTGCAACATCAATAAAAATTTGTGTTTTAGAATTGTAATATTGCGGTTTTGAGAAAGTGGTGCGATTGATTCACGCCAAATTTTAAGCTTTATTAATTTTTATTTTTTTATTGTATACACGAGAAGCGGCTCGCTAGTTTTTGAAAGTATGCCTTTCATCCTAAGATTGGTTTGGTCGTCTTTATAATTGTTAATATTCTTTAAAGTTCATAAATGTTCGCTAATAGAAAGATGAATAAACGTAAAACGACTTAATATTAAACAATTTAATTTTGGAATAAATACGATTTTATTGGAATATCAGAATTAAAGGAGCGGGAATTTGAAATTAAATATCAAAAATCAATGTTTTGTTTCTGTAGTTAAACAAAACAGAAATAACATTTTTTTTTTATTCTGATGACAGCTGTACTAAAAGAAAAATAACAAGTTTAGAGATAGAAAAGGATTTAGTTGACAAGAAAATGCATTAAGCATGTGGTATAGCATAAATATATATATATTGTTGAAAATGACATCACAGTTTCCTCACCAAGTAACATTCATACGTACACACACACGCATATATATATATATATCCAGGTGGGTTATAATGCTCTTGTCATACTGAAACATATGGAGAAGTTTTGTACCTTGTCTTGTTTTTCTTGTTATGTGTCTAGTTGTGAAGAAATGGTTTGGAGGGAGGGTCTCGACATCGCCAGACAACAAGGCAGTAAGGCGCCAGACGTACAGGCTACTTAGACATACATACATATATATATAAAATCTTTAGGGAATATGTGGGCTTTACTAATTTGTCTCTATCTGTGTTTGTCGTATCTATGTAAAAATACCTAACAACAAACAAAACGGCAATATTGTATTTGAAATTTATTCAAATATAAAAGTTTTTATATTCAAATAAATTATTATAGATAAAAGAGTTACAATTGGTTAAATATAAAAATTATTATTTGTTTAATGTATTATAATTTGTTTATATATATTATCTAAATTGATAATTTTTCTTTTTTTTCCCAAATTTGGAATTTTTACTGAACAATTAAAGTTGGCCTGAATATTACGTACAAATATAGGGGTGGGGATGATACGTGTTGATTCAGGGCAAAAAGGATTAACTGAATTAGATTATCAAGTTTAAAAAAAATAGGTGACAATATTTTCTCCAAATATAGACTTCTTGCAAAGCATTTAATAACAGATCTTAATATTATATAGGTTGGCAGTAAGTACCATACATTGTATTGAAGGTGGGACTTAAGAGGGAAGCCTATAACCCAACTTTTACCTGTATGGGGAGCAGAAACTGACGCCTCAAGATTTACCCAGGAGTCTCTTCCTTATACTCCTAAGTCTAATTAAACAGACAGGATTACAGTCAACCCCCCACAGAATCTATCTCTCTCTACCTTAAGATTATACAGGTGGCAGTACTAAACATTCTACCAAAGAGGAAAGCTTAACGTTCCCCTACAAAAACCAATTCTTGTGGGAAAAGTTTTAAAAAAAAAAAAAAATGATAGAAATTTATGAATGTAGGTAGATTAGTGAAGTTTAAAGGAAATCGTTGCAGCCCATTAAAAAAAAAAAAAAAAAATAGCGAAAAAACTGAAAAAATTATTCAGTAAATTATTCAGCACATCCAATTCATGGATTTTGATCGAAACCTTCGTCTCAAATTTGATCTTCCTGCAATTTTTCAGATAATTTTTTGACATAACAATAAGCAAAACCATTTTTGCGAAACTCAAAATATATTTCCGGTGACACAATTACGTTTTCCAAAATTCCTTAAGAGAAAATAAAAACATTTAAAAGTAACTGCACGAAGACCTCCATTCAGTGAAAAGAAAGTACGAGTACTTTCAAAATATGTCCCAAAGTAATAAGTGGTACACTATGTGTCAGAAGAGGGGGGTGCCAAGGACATCGTAGGCTTTAACGGTGGCATCATAACTGAGCACCGTAATAATGCCAAATCAAAACTTAAAGGACGTATCGAATTGATAATTTTATCACCTTAGTCACAGCTTGTCAGAATATACTAGGCCAATGTCCTTGTCATCTAGAACAAATAGATAGCTGGAACTATGCATGAACTGGATTGGCAACATCTCTTTTGAGGAAGTCTAAAATGTAAACAGTATTAAGCAATAAGTATTCTTTTTACATACTTCTTACTGCTGCTAGAAAAATACGACGATCTTGTCAAAATTTTAGAGGCTTCTTCCATTAAAAAAAAAAAACAAAATCTGGTGTAAAACATTCACACGGACTTTCACTTGTTCAGTTTTTAGTTAGGCTAGCCATACAAATGGTAGTGGGGATTTTACTTGTATACCTGAACGGCAAAAAAAACATTCAGTAAAGTCGCGCTTATGCTGGTTGATGGACTTTTGCCCAAACCTTGGTCAGATTTTTCGTTTTTGAGATATTTTGTTAACAACACACCACACACACAGAAACACATATTAGCTAAAAACATTTTACTTTCGCGTACTCTTAGTAAGAGGAAGTATTGTAATCGTGAAATTTTTTCGATATCGAGTTTTTACCGGAAATATCCGTTTTGAGGTCTCTGAATCCAAAAAAGTGGTTTTAGAAAATGGTCTGTGTGTGTGTGTGCGTGTGAGTGAAAAGCATAGCTCAAAAACGAAAAATCATAGAAAGTTCAAACTTGTTATTCCGTTTAGATCACCATGGGATCCGACAGCGGGTCATCTGTCAAAATTCCTCAACCTGAAGTATTACTTTACAAGGGCTTCTTCCCCTTTAGTTGTTATAGATCGCTCGAGAATCTTCATTAACATTACTTTACAAGTTTTTTTTTTTTCCTTTTTTGCGATTTTCTCAAAAAATGGCTCCCCTATAATTTTCTTGAAACATATGAAGTACACATACAATAAGCTACAACTTTTATTTGAAACATTTCCCCGGGAAAATTCATTTAAGGGTAGTTTTGAGGGAGGGGTGGGATTAGGTTTTTCCACTAAAGTGCTATTTCAGTTTACTATACAATTCTGTCACCTAAATAATATTAATCGGAATTAAATATGTTGTTGAAATTCCGAATTTGAAAAAAATCGGATGACAGGAAGTGCGTTTTTATTGAAATGTATTTTTCAGTTTTCTGGTATTTTCTTGAAAACGGCTCCAACGATTTTCTTTAAAGTAGATATGTGCACTATACATATAAAGAGCTACAACTTTATTTGAAACATTTTTCTTGATAATATCATTTTAAGGGGGCTTTTTGCGGGAAGGGTGGGGTTATTTTTCTCCTAAAGTGCTATCGTAGTTGACTGTATGATTCCTACCATCCACATAAAATAATTAGAAATAAATAGATGGCCAAAATTCCGAGTTTCCAGAAAATTAGTAACCGGAAAGTGCGCTTTTACTGAATAGTTTTTCAGTTTTCGATGAATTTCATTAAATGTGGTGCACAGTAACTATCAAATTTGTCAATTTCAATTTGTAAAACTGGAGTAAGAGAAAGTTGTTTGAGTGTTCACACCAGATTTTTTTTTCAATAATCAGGGTACTTCAAACTTGTATTTCTTCCGGTGGAAACTCAATTTCAAAAATTTGACACGTTCACAATACTCCCTCCTACTATAGGAGTAAGGGAGACTTTTAAAGAAGCATAATCCGCACTTATAGGATTATATCCAGTATACTGGATTATATCCATCCCCCCCCGGACAAACAACAAAACAAAATGGACAATGTATACAGGACGTAACCGACCCCTGTATATACATATATCTAATCTATTCAGTACACCCAGTTCAGTGCGTATGCCACACAATAACTGAACCATACATCCGCCTTCGTCATACACCCCTTTTCTTACACTATTACAAGAGGCCATGAGAATAATTCTAACTCGCTTCGAAAAAAAAAAACCTATTTCCTCTGTAGTTCCCACAGTGGGCGTTTTACACCTGGCCATCATCATATACTATAAATTCTTTATCTTTTAGGATTATCTAGGAAACAAGAAGTGGTGGTGGTGGGGGAGGTTGGTTAATTTCCTTAATTGTTTCCATGGTTCAGCTAGCGGAACTGTGCTCATATCTTCAACCACAATCCTTTGACTAAGAACCTACATTACTTGGACAATGATATAGCTGGTTTTATTTCTTATCTATTTTATTTTTATTATTTTCTTCTATAATTTCTTTACTTATAAAAGGAGAAATTATACAAAAGAAGTTTTTATAATTAGCTATGATTGTTCTCAGAAAATGGAAGCTAATTGCTTCATTTTGTATTTTTTTTTCCATTAGCCATCCAAGTATCTTGATTTAAAGAAAGAAAAAAACTTATTAAAATGCACAAACTTTAAAGGCATTTCCTTCTCACTGCGCTGTGTATTCTTGAAGATTCATTTGAATATCTTTTATTAGAAACTTCAACAGAGGTCATTGTGTTTGAATAGGTGGTTGGATTAGAACTCTCCTGGTAAAAGAGGAAATACTGAGAGATCATGTCTGATTTTTGAATTAAGAGTTTTTGCTGGAAATGCAAGTTTTGTACGAAAGAAATGTCAGCGAATGATCAATGTGTTTACCAACAAAATATCACAAAATCTGTCGCGAAGATTTCGGGTAAAATCCAGTCTCACCGGGAAGTGCGACTTACTGAAGATATTTTATTTTGTATCAGTTTTTCTCGAAAACAGCTAGAATTATTTTTTTAAACTTGTATGCACAAATATCTATCACTTTCATTTGAAACATTATCCCGGGAAAATTGGATTTTTTCCCCGCCTTTGGTGGAATAGTGGAGTTGATGAGGAGAGAAATTGGGATTGATTAATTATACGACGAGATATGAAGACACTGTTATAATATAACTATAAATTTACACAAACTGTCTTGGACTTGTAATCATTTTATAGAATATAAAGGGTTAGAGTAGAGTTATGACATGTATCTCTTGGTGAATGGACCACGGTCTTCCAGACTGAGGTTTATGCTATAATTTGTTGAGTTTTGGATGAGAGGGTACGTAACACTAACTTAAAAGGTGTTTGTATCAGCTCGGACAGCCAGGCTGCGCTGAAGGCGCTGAGTTCATGTGTCTTCACTTCCAGGTTGGTGTTAGAATGTTCTAAAAGACTGGAAGAGCTTTCTTCTCTGAAGGATGTGCTTCTAGTATGGGTGCCAGGTCACATGGGAATTTTTGGAAATGAGCAGGTGGATAGGTTTGCCAAATTAGGCGCCTCTCTTCCTTTCATTGGTCCCGAGCCTGCTGTTGGCGTGTCTTCTGGCACATGTCTGTCAGGTTTACAGACATGGACAGCTTCACAGCATTCATCCTTATGGATGAGCTCAGTTGGTTTTCGACAGTCCAAAATGCTCATCGGGGGTCCGGACAAGGCCATTAGTGAGACGTTGCTGTGTTTTTCACGGAACTCTCTTAGGCATCTGATTGGATCTCTTACTGGACATTGTGGTTTAAGGAGGCATCTCTACATAATGGGGCTCAGGCCGGATCCATATTGTAGAGTCTCTGAGACAGAGGAGGAAACACCCATCCATCTCATGACTGATTGCCTGGGTTGTGAGGAAACTAGGTGCAGGACCTTTGGTCGGAATAGGATGTCTATGGAAGAGCTTAGGCTATTTCCGCTTAAGGTTATTGTCCGATTTATTCGGACTGCGGTGAATCTTAGATGGATTAGATCCGGGTCTGGATTTTTGTTATAGACCCGGCTTGTTGTTGTTTTTCTTGGGGTAGCTATATGGGCCCAGTGAGGCTTTGAATAGCGTAGGGTTTCCCTCCCCTCAGACAAATAAATAAATAAATTAAATAAAGAGTTATGACATGATGTGATGTATATGGTTGAATCTGATAGATGGATGTCTAGATCTCTCACTGGCTTATATGCACAGGTTCTCCCCACTCTAGCCTGCTTAAGTCAGAGAGTACCAGAGAGAGTCTGTTTTTTCTCGGTCGGGCTTGTGTTCTCTCTCTTGCCTTTACAGTGGAATAGTAACATTAAGCTTTTCTCGAAAGTACCACACTTCAGTATAATGTATAATTAAACACTTATGTAATATTAATATACATTACAAGTATTACCATTCTTAAATTTGAAGAAAATCTATCTACCGAATTTGCGATAACAACCCCCCCCCCCCCTAAATTTATGTAAGAACAAATGAGTCAAAATATGAAGTTTAATAAAAAAAAAATTGTCATTTTATATATATATAATTGTAATAATAACAATAAAACATAGTCGTGTGCGTGTTTCACACGAGATATTTCCTGTAACAATTTACTTCCAAGATCTTTACAAAAGTAATTTATGTGTAAATACTTCCCACCCCATTTGTTTCTTATTTAGATTATATTAAAAACTACACTTCAAACTTAATAGACACTTATGTAACTTTTCCAACATCCAAAAGGCTTTGTATAGATTAATGTATCCCAGTTCTCCATAATGAAATATTAGAAAACCATAAGTCTAATATAGTGAATTGGTGGTTATTGGATGGTAAATGATTGTTAAAATAAGAAACATATTAGGAACGTTGTTAACTGACGATGTATATTTTATGTTTTACTCTCCTCTGAGAGTATGAGTAAAGGAGTAGAGAGTGAGCGAGACAAAGAGTGAGAGATGAGCAGCAGCTTTGGCCGAACATATAACTTCTTGATATTATAATGGTTAGAAATATTTCTTGTTCCCTTCAATGGTTGAAGACATTTATAGCTTGCGGTTTAAATAATCTTCTTGCACAGTATTACAGATCTTAGACCTCTTGATGCTTTATCATTCCCTGTTATTTGAGACTTGGTTATACAGTGAAATCGCTCTTTCAATTTACAAAATATCTTTTCAGTAGGCTTCGCAGAGCCTTTTTACTTAATCTGGCAGCCAGGACGAATGCTACATTCGCATGGCCTTGCGCAGTACATTGCATTTATAGCGTCGTTATGCGGCACCATAAAACAACCTATGCTGAACAAGCATGTGTTGTATACTAATTAGCTCAAGAAGTGCTAAATGGACATAATAACTGGGGCTTAAGGTAAACATGAATAAATGTAGATATCTAGCAATAGGAGAAGTAAGTCAGGACCTGGTACTGGAAGAAGAAATGGGAACAATTAGCCATACCGAGGAATATAAATATCTACGAGTGAAAATAACAAAAGAAGGAAGACAGGATAAAGAGATCAAATCAAGGATTAACTTGGATAAGTGGGCAATTTCTACATTAAACGGCGTTATTGTGGGATAAACAGGTTATAGTTGACGCTAAAAGTAGAATTTTTAAAACAGTAATCAGAAGCATCATATTCTATGGGTCAGAAGTTTGGACGCTTCCATCAAGATTGAAGGCAAATTTATTGGCATCAGAGATGGACTTTTGGCGGCGCTCTACCAGAATATCAGTGAAAATAAAAATCCGAAATGAAGTGGTGAGAAGAAAAATGAAAGTCCAGAACTCAATTGTGGAGTTTATAGAAATGAGGCAATTAATATGGTATGGCCACACAAAAAGAATGAAAGAAGAAAGATTGACAAGGAAAATTATGGATTGGATACCGCCTGTAAGAAGGAAAAATGGAAGACCAGCCATAACTTGGAGGCAACAAGTCCAAAATATTATGCGAGATAGCAATATAGAAGAGGACATGTGGAAAAACAAAGAAGTATGGAGGGAAAAGATAGAAGGATGAAATTTTAGGCACCGGAAAATGTATTTCTAAATTAAGGGGAAAAAAACAGCTAAATGGAATCGCAATTTTTGAACTTTTCAGGTTTTTCCATTCTAAAAGAATACTATATGTGTAAATAGAGTGTTAGCAGAGCTGTAAGATAAAGTAAAATGGACTACTGTACTAGAATGCTCAGGAACAAATGTATAGAGAGATAGTTATATGAAATATAAAGGAGGGTCTTTGAGGAAAAAGGATTTAATTGGGGGTTGGAGAGGATTTTGTGCTTGACTTGAATGGATTGGCCCAAGAAAGTGGGTGGACCACAACGTCATAATCGATTGGTTAATGCTAATAAACTTAGCCCATCTAGAAGGTATTAAGATCATTAACAGCATAGCGATTTTTAATGTCTGCACGTTCTTTCATGCTTGAACTTTGCTGCACTTCAATTAAGACTCCACATTGTTATGAATGTACTTGCAGCATATCTCATTAGAAATATGATTTCGCATTCTTTCAGGTGTCAAGTGCAATAATACTAGTATGTACTTGATAAACAGAACAAATAGTGTAGAGATTTGTCGTACAATAATGAACGACGGGGTTTATCACCATATGAAGGGGTGGATACCACCCGATACTAATTTTCCCACGCCATTATGACGACGGCTGATGCTACATACAGCAGTCTGAATGACGCCACCCTTGCGCGTTAAATAACCACTTCAAATCGAAAGTGTGCATACTCTATTTTTCTTTAGCGGAATGTATTATTTTTTGTATATCTCCATATACTATAGACCCTTCATCATTACATCTGCTGCATGAGTGAACTTTCAGCTTGTATTTTTTTTTAAGTATTGTAGGATTTATTACTGCAGCAGGAAATACTAATATTCCAGTCTGCACATTACAAGTTTACTAACCGTTCTTATATCGCTTTTTCATCAAATGTAAGTTAAGGTATCTACAAGTAGCTTAAAAGTTCCGTCGGTCCTTTAAAGTAACAAGTCTTCTGTTAGGTGAAATTTTCTTCGGTAACCACGCAAGAAGTCTATCTACAAACCAACTGTTTCGTTCACTCTTTGAGGACGAATGATTTTACTGTTCGAAAGTAGTCTTAGCAACGAAAGACCATCTGCAATGTATAGTACAATATAATATCACTGACCGACCTTATAACGTAAAATCAGTTTTCACAACATACTAGCGTTTTGCAGCCACTGGTGATAGAAATGTAATGAAAACAATCGCCAGTAGATTCGCACATAAAAGCTGAACTTTATAGTTCCATCAGCCACCGCATCACTGCGCTACCATCGCGTACCACGCGCTCATCGTCGCGTCAACTACGCATTACTGTTCGCTACGCCAATTGCAATGTCTTGGCGAATGGGCTTCAACCAGTACAGCCTACCTTTCACTTAGAAGCTCTTCTCTTTATCTGTAAGAGAAATCGGACAGAGAAACTGACCATTTGAGAAGCTGATGTGAGTCACCAACTTTGCTTTAAAGAGTTCCAGTCAGTCTTCCAAATAATCTTTCAAGAGTGGTTCAATACTCTGAAGATTACAGCAGTCACTAATAAACCTAAGAGTAAAAACATCAGTCGCTACATTAATTTTATCTTTCGAATTAGCCACACTAGCTCACTACCATTAGAACTAGCAAGAGTTCTAACTAGACATATCACACTTCAAGGAATTCGCAGGCATCAACGCTACACCATTCTACATTCATCACGCTACTAACCAGTAATCATCATCCTCATCGTTCGGCCATTATAGCTCGACAACTTAGGTGTGAAAACCTGTGGGCGGAGTTAAATGACGTCACAGCTACTAGAAAGTTTTGGCAATGGGCGAAGCTTAACACCGATATGATGTCCTGTATCTAACTCTATATAAACTCTTCTCCGTTCTAGGTAAATCGGATAAAATATAAATTGTATTAGTGCCAGTGCTTGAGTCCTCATATTCACCATCACTTCCTGCGATCTCGCTGTTTAAATCAAAGCGTCCAGAAACGAGCGCTTATAAAACTGGTCGATGACCACAAAGTGAAACAGAGAATCGCGAGAAAATAAATTCTCTGATGTTTTCCAGCACTGCCGACAGTTGCTCTGAGGTTTTCCTGATTTTAAAATTTTCTCACAAAAGAAAATAAGCGTGAAATTTTAGTTCTGAAACACGTAACATATTCCTAATTTCACGTCGATTGGCTAGATCAAGTTACATACATCCACTTATTCCCCACTGTATTATATACATAGTATATTATGTATTTATAGTGGTGTGTTAACAAAAATCACGTCTTCATACATGGATATAGAAACAAAATATTTCGGTTGGTGGAAGTATTCAACCTCATAGTTAACTTTTGCACGTATGCATACCACCTCACGCTATTCAACTGTTATTATAACTTTATAGATACAGCTTTCATATCTAGTACAATAACTAGATCTAGTTTATATATTATTATTATATATATCATAGTTTCTCTTATATATGATGTTGATGATTATTATTAAGATTGTAATGTAATGACCGTCCAACCCGGATTCTGATAAATTGTCAACGAGATATTTAATAAGTGGGCTGACTAACGTACCTATTTAAAAAAAAAAGAGTAATCTCTATGTGAAACCTCGTCATAACTTTCTATGACTTCGTTTTTCAAATTCCAATTAATAAAAAAAATAATTGACAAAGAATTTTGTTTGCCTTCACATTACCTAGTACATAATTCTGCCCTGTAAAGATTTTAAATTTTTCTTTTTTTTTTCAACAGCAGTTGAATAATGTGACAAATATTCCACTAAAATCAGTGGTTTAAAGTGAGTGTAAAGAAAACGGACAATGCTGCCAACTTATGAACCAAATAAATTTTAAAGTTAGGAGGAATAATATTAAATTAAAATTTCTTAATTTGTGAACAATCACACGACTTCCTCTTACTTCGATTTACATAATTCTCATTTATTTATATATTTATACGGGTTATTTGCTTCCGAACAATAATTAGAAAAAAATGGTTACTTCCGGTAAACACAGTTTTTTTTCCCAATCATAATTTTGGCTATATAATAAATTCTTATTAATATTATATAGAAGATGGAATCGTATAATATATTAAAATGGTACTTTAGAGGAAACCCGAACGTCACCCCTCTCCCACACCGCGTCTTAAATGATTTTTTTCTGAAAATGTTTCAAATCAAACTTGTAGCTCCTATCATGATTGGTTGATATACCAAGTTCAAAGGAAAACGTTGGAATCGTTTTTACCAAAACTTTATTCCCCCATCTCCTGGTAGCATCTAATCGAAACGCCACAAGTTTCAGCTTTATGCAATTTTCCGTTTTTATGTTATCCTGTCCTCATAAATACCAATTTCAGTAAAAAAAAAAAAAAAAAAAAAAAAAAAGGACATTTGATCGGACTCTCAGAACAGTTTCGAAAGTACGGCAAGATTGCAGTAATTCTTAAATTAAATATCAGAAAACACAACCTAATAATTTTGTTTAAATTTATCCTATTGTTTCCTATAACCTTTCTGAAGTTAACCTTCCCCTTTTGATTAGACAACATTCTTTTAGTGGTTACCTTTATATTTCACCAGTATTTTTTTTATATCCTTTATTGTAATTTAAATATATTATAATTTTTAAAACGATGGTAAATTCCTTATACAACTCAGTTGTCGTTTACTTAACAGACTCACTAGCGCTCCTATCGGTAAACTTGGAACTGAAATGTGTAAGAGTGGTTCTTCTCAAATATTTTGTGATAAGAAAGGGTAAATAAAACATCACTTAAATTAAAAAGTTTTGTTTAATTCAGTAGATATTATTATTCATTTATTAATCCTTGCATTTTATAGTACGTATTCTTAGAATTAATAAAAGAACAATTTATTCTCCTATAGTATAAAAAATATAACCGCATTCGTTTTAAAACAAAATGCAATAAATTAAATCTCCACTTTCCCCATACATAGGATATAAAACCGTTACATATCACTGTCTGATTTTTTTTTTAGACAGTTTTTGACATTAATCCCTTGGTATAATATCCATTGATTTATGACACCAACTTAGTCAGTCTTTAAAAAAAATATATTTATTTTGGAACACTTAACACCGACGACTTTCTCTTACTGAAATTATTTGAATTTTAATTGTCAATTTTTCTTTAAATATTTATCAATAATTTTTTATTAAAGGTTTAAATAATAAATTATTGTTACATAAATAAAGACGATGGGAATTATAATTGGCAGGTTTGAGGCAAAAGTTTTACTTAGATTTGCCTTCATTGTTAGATAGTGAAGCCGGAACTAAACGGTGAGGAGTTCTCCCCCCCTCGTATAAATCGCCGTCTGGCAAGCCTTGGCCCTTCATGGGCTCTTGTGCCATAAGTTTATGCCTATACATTGTATTAAAGCTTCCTCTTCTGTCTTCTGTTGTTAAAAGCATCCTCTCCTACTAGCAGAACTTGCAGCCACACTTTAAAGTTGAGTTTAACTCATAGATTCATCACTACCACTCCAATATCCGTGTTGTTAGAAATATGTAGGGTAGGATGGGGCTTGTTTGTTGTTACAAATTTCAGCTATCATTTTTTTAATTGCTGTATGTTGCAATCAAAATTGCTGAAAATTGATTAATTTGTTGCCTCATTTAATTCTACTAATTATATACTTTTTTGAGATTTTTCAAAATGAAGTAATATATAAAAAATTCAAATACTATTAAAATGCACATACTGTAACAACGTGCCCTTTGGTGGGGCTTGTTGTTACAATGTATAAAATACATGTTTCAGTGTTTATTTTAAGGAAATAAAACTGAAATATATTCAATAAACAAATTATCAGGTCTTATTATTTTAGTAATAATAGCAGCTTGATTATGATCTAAACATGGATTATTACAAACTTAAATGCTTGAACATTCATTCTCTTTCTATTCACTGTCACTACCCTCTAAAGTCCGAGTTACAATTGTGGCAAATATATCTAGGGTCATTTTTAACACATTTTGAATGGGTTCCATCTTTTGCACTGCGTGAACTCAACCCAATTTTCTCCACCTTTTGATTGCGGCCATGGTTTTGGACATTTCAGCCAGTCCCTCATCTTCTTCGCCGGAACTTGATGATGGCAAATTATTTTTTTGATTCTTGTTCTCAGCTTTGGAGACACAGATTTTCTTTTTGTTAGAATTGTCAACTTTCTCGTTTTTCTTGTTTTTGGCCTTATTTCTTTTAAGATCTGCCGTGTAACAACTAACCCCACTGACGACGCTATTTCACTAAATAATCCGTAAACACATAGGTCAAAGAATACTAGCGCAACCATATTGGATTGAAATTATTGTTAAAGGCTGCATGAATTAGCAGCGTAAGTATGAAAGCCTTACCTTTAGTAGTTGCCAGATCACAGCTTTCGGTTTCAATAATAAAATGTAGCATTCATTTTGATATTTCGAGGAAAGTCACACAATGCCGCCATATGCAACAGAATCTTAGCGGGAACTGTTTACAACAAACAGCACTCGCATATCTCTCAACTTTGACCACCTAGGGGAAGTGCTTATCTCAGCCGAATTTTTAAAAATTACACTTTAACAACAAGCCCCACCCTATATTAAATTACAATGATAGGCTTATTCTTGCTAAATTTAAAGAAAATTGTTATAACTGTTTTGTTTGAGATAACAAAAAAAAAAACAAAAAAATCTACACTGTAAAATGTACTTCCTTCCGGTTAATCGAAAACTTGAAATTGGTCAACATTGGTTTAACAACCAATAACAATGATACTTCTAATTAATTTATTGTCTTCTTTCTGCCTTGTCAGGTTTTTTTTTTTGTATAAATGGTACAGTTAGTCTCAAATTCCTGACGGGAAAGATTTTTCAAATGTTTTTTCTTTCCTGGTTAGTCATTAGCAAATCCTGTGATAAAAAATACGTCTTTTGTGATCTCTATGACGTCCTCATTCTTTTCATTGATAGAGTTTGAATCAGTTTTTCTGAAAATATCTTAAGTTGCGTGTTATGTGTATGTGGATATGGGTCTGTGTAATGTTTGATAACATGTGGGACATCTTTTATCCGTCATAGCATACTTAAACCAACCAATAAGTGTGGTGCATTACAGAAACATTAACTCATCTCTCCTACAAGAACTTCATAGCCTTAATTTGACGATAGACGAGAATCCGAAATCGTTCATAAACAAACAAAAAAAAAAAAAAGCATGCAATGATGCTGGATAAACTCCCAGATAAAAGTGTGAGATCTTGTTATTAGTGTAGGAAATTTAAAAAACAGAAACTGTTGAAGCCGATCTCATTGATAATCATGGGGAAATGGAACAACAAAAAAAACGTTCCAAGATAGCCGCACATTTGGAAATAGGATTTTATCCGAAACTTTAATGTCAAATGGCATATCAAATTTGAACTTTCTGCAATTTTTCTTGGAATATTTAGTTATACACACTATTCGCTAAAAAACATATTTTTTCGTAAGCAGATGGACCTTAAAATAAATAATTCCATCATTCTTGTTGACAGCAACAAGAGAAAAAAGAAAGATAAGTATTACATCAGTAAACATAAAAAGGGACAAGTAGAAATATGCGTAAAATCTAATTATATTAAAAAATTGTTTCCCCCTCTTTTGTTTTTAAATAATTATTTAAGAGCCATTCTAGTAAAAAGAAAGTGAACGTAAAAAGCTTTACAAAAACTAAAAGCAATGAAAGATCTTGTGTGGTTTTTTTGTGACCAAGATAATATATGTGAAGGGAAGAGAATTCACGTATAAGAAATTGTTGCTCAAGCTCTTCTAGATTATTATCAACTTAACACGGCTTCACCAGCGAAAGGTTAAAGTTAACTTGAACATTGTATTTGTCTATTTTCATAGATTGTTTTATTTCTATTTAAATAGGTTTTGTTTCTTTTAAAAGAATTTATTTTTAGAAAGTTAATTCCAAGTATTAAAATATATATATTTCTCTAAATATATATCTAATTTAATTTGGTTTTTATTTGTGTTAAAGTTAGTTAATTGTTACAGTTAACAGTTTCTCTAGTTCATTATTTAACTAGTTTTGATTATAAATACCATTGACCAATAACAATATACTTCTAATTAATTTATTTATTATCTTCTTTCTGCCTTGTCAGTTTTTATAAAAATAGTAATATTTGTTCCAAATTCCTGACTAGAAACATTTTCCAAATCTTCTTCTTCCAGTCCATAGTAAATATTTTGACAGATAACACTTCTTTTTGTAATCTCCTTGATTAGCAGCAATCTACCTTATGATTTCTTTCCATTCATAGTGCATTTCTGACGGATTTTAGAAAGTTCTCAGTATAAAAAACGAACATTTATTAAGCCACTAAGCTGAATACCGGTCAGAGCGCCTCTCATCTTCATACAAGAAATATTTTCTAATTCAGTCCCGGGTAGATACTATTAGAAATCCTTAAAGAACAAAAGTTCCCATTATGTTCTTCTATGCTTGTAAATCTTTTCCGAAGAAAGGTGATAATCAGTGTGACTACAATCATGAATGTAACCTAGATAAGGGAGAATTTCATTTACCTAATTTGTGCATTTTTATAGTCTCCTTACGTTAAGTATGAGGATTAACATTGATGTTTTATGCTTACGCGATCATTATACTGAATAACAGTATGGTCTTCGGAGGGAGACCTCGTCAGTGATTTGATATAAGCAGAAGTTTAATCCATATATAAAAGAATTTGTTGACCGTTGATGAATTATGTTATGACGAAATTTGGTGAGGATCGGTCCAGAAAAAACATTCAATTATGCCAGTGTTTCCTGTCTTTATCAAGGCTTAATATATAGAAAGCCGTGAAGATGTGGAGAAAGAAATCATCGTAGATGATTTTAGACAAGAAACTAGTAACTTTTATTTATTTTTTATTTATCCACGATGTAACAAATGTGTATGTTTAAAAATTCTTTCTCCACAACTTCACGACTTTCTATATATTAAAGCCTTGATAAAGACAGGAAACTCTGTCTAAACGTTGGCATAATTGAATGTTTTGTCTTGACCGTTCCTCACCCAATTTTTTCACAACATATTTAATCCATATTTGGTTCAAACCAAAAACTACCCTGAAAAAACCTGTTGAAAAAATGATTTCGAAGTGATCAATGTAGAACATCGAAATTACGGCACAACCATCGGGAATCAGAATCAAAATCAAACCACATTGATAGGACACCACAAATAGGCTTTCTAGGATAGATCTAACCCAGTGTTTCTGTTTGTTAGGTTTATTGGAATAAAATTAACTTTCTGATGATGGTTCGTTTGATAAGTCTAAAAATGGTTTTTCAGAACTAAATAGGAACATGTGATTAGGTACCTTGAGGGGATTGGGATTGGAATGGGTGAAGGTCAATCGGAGGTGGCATGATCCAGCATATCTTCAGGCAAAATTTATGCAATAAGAAATTGTGTCCAGTTTAATCTCGAAACGAGGAGGTTGCGATCCTAACCGAAGGTCTAGGTACTAGATCTTGATTTATATGTATGAGATTGAATTGGGAATACCTAGGTAAAGTCATAAACAGGAAGAGATTACAGAGATGGGATAGTGTTACTTTTTCTTGGATACCATTTTAACGAGATGACTGGTAATCTACAATCTCAATTTTCAGAGGGAAACTGAAGCTATGGCGGGATGAAAAGCTTTTAAGGAAAAGTGAACAGAACTACTTATAAATAGGGAGGAAGCCAGAATAACATTGTACTGTTATAGAAAACCTCCCGTGTCTACTGCTGTAATATTCTTCTGGACAGCTATGTTGGGAAATATCTGAAGCTTGCAAAAATGAATTTGAGCAAAAAATACTGCGTGTGCTAACTGACTTTCCCACATAACATTATAAACTCACAGGGTACCTGAAGAATCTGAGTGCCTGCATATTCCGTTCGAAGATAGAGGAGGTTTCACTATATCGATGGATTGCGATGCTGCCATATTCACAAAAGAATTCTGGTTGCACAGAAGGAGTAATCTCTCCTAGAACCGTGCCAGGTCATGAAATTGCTGAAAAAATAGAATTTTAGAAGGCATGCTTAAACTTACGTAGGTCAATGCGAAGGCGCAATAGAATTTTCCTGGACATTGAATCCTAGGCCTAATGGCTCTGTTATTTTTTTTTTACAGCGGCGGATGTATTTAGCACTGTCTCCATCCATTTTAATAATCTCCAAAGCATTTTAATAATCTCCTTGTTTGCTTTGAAACTTACGTTTTTAAATGTATTCCAAATATATTTACATTTTCAGAAAAAAAACTCCTTTATCTTTTTCCGAATAGTTCCATAGCAGCCACTCATAAATACAGACTTCTGTAACACTTTAGCATGAAGATATAAATATGCATAACGGAAATATACTTGTTGGTATTCAGTGTTTAAAGCATTTCATACCGAAGAGTACATGTGTATTCTTCACAGCGCCAGTGTCATTCATTTATATTGTTAAAAAATAAAATCCATATCACAAATTTCATAAAAAATATATGAATCAAATAAAGGGTAGAAGGTCAACAAGGTCATTTCGTCTGGGCTAGGTCATTGGCTAAACTAGGAAACACTTTTAATGAATGAATCGCATTTTATGGATTTTACATTTAACCAGAGCATTCAAACGCATTCCCAAGTGAATTATAGTAACCCTAAGTTCTAGTTCCATTCACTGCAACGGCACACCCCACAAGTTATACGTACTATTTGACTTCATAGTTTTCTATTTTAGTGCTGTATTTTATATAGATAATGAATTTTCTTGTTATTTGTAAAAATAGTGTTAATAAGTTTTTGTTTGGCCTGGTTTGAAAATAAGAAAACAAATCCCTGTTTACTTAAGAAAACTGTGGTAATTTTAAAAATATTTTAATATAATAGTGTTAAGACAATCTGTTTCAAGCGTTCATATCTAAGTTGCTCACTAGCTTGTATTACGAATTACAAGCTAGTGAGCAACTAGCTTCTTTTCCTGCTGAAAAAAGAAATATTTTTTAAGGAATGGTCTATATTCATGCGCCAGTGAGGGTTGCCTGTTTTTATAGCAGTAGTCCCACTTTAGGCGCACTGGCAACTTTTTAATCAAAGAAACGAAATACACTTATGCAACTTCGTACAAAAGTTTTTTTTTTGTTTTTTGTTTAACTGAGAAACTAAAAAATTAAAATTCTTTCTATTCCGCGAATGAACAAATTGTTGCAGTTCATGTCTGTCAGCGCGCACTGGCAATTGTTTAATTGCTCGCCTTATCTTCAAAAAAAGTAATGTATTGTCATCTCAAAAAGCATATCAGCGGAAATTGCAGAATTGATTAATGTGTTTAAGAAACGACCAACAATGTAATATATAAAAATACAAACCTGAAAGATTATTCTGATAAGAATTTAAATTTTATAGATTGATTTTTTGTGAAAAATCCATTAAAATTGGAATAAATTTGGTTTCACCGAAAAGAATAAATTAGTTATTTATCAAACAGTGAGTAAAGTAATGCTTTTCTACACTCAAGATCAGGTATTGACCCCCACGAACAAGCGGGACAACTGAACGAGAGTGTAAAAATAATTTACTCACGTGTTGAATATTACTGCAACCGCATTTAATTGGTTCTAATTTATATGAATATAAAAAAAGTTCAAAGGTGCAAATATCTGTGAATGTATATTAATTCAACTCAAATACAACTATAACCTGTCCGATTATAACCTGTTCCGTCTGGTATAACCTCAAATCAGTTGGTATTTAGGATTTGTTTTGAATTATGTTCGGTTTTCGCGTATTGCCGCTAGATATCGCTAGTTAGAGTTGAATTATATTACTTTTCTTCACTTTGAGAAACAAGACTGTTTGCATCTTATATGACTCGCCTTTAAGGAGGCAATCTAATTTTACTAAAGGCAGGGCTTAGCTCAGTGGTTAGCGCAATGGACTCCCATGCGGAGTTCCCGTTTTGAGTCCAGCTGTATTGCCCTTTAGATTTTCTCCTCCTAGAAGCCTTTACAGCACACTATTCGGTGATGGGCAGTGTTATCTGTAACGAGAGAACACTGTCCGGAGGCCGGCAGTGCTCTGAAAAGGCTTCGAGCGCCAATAAACCATAGATGTTGACGCACCTTAAATTAAAAAAAAGAAATAATTTTACTATATATTTGTAACTATTTCTTATGTTTATTATTTATATCATTATATGTTTCTTGTTACAGGTATTTACCAGTTTTATTTCCGTGGTAACAAGTAAGTCACATTTTTTTTTTTTTTAATTCATTAGATTACTATTTTTCGTGTTCCACTAGCAGCCAGGGAAGGATGCTAATTATCTATGTCGACATCTTCTCAGTAATTACATATAGACTCAGTCTGAGAAAATATGGCTCTGCTTTTTGAAGTGAAAGTATTACAGTTGGTCTATCTCCATGTGTGTGTGTGTGTGTGTGTGTGTGTGTGTGTGTGTGTCTGTCTTCTGTGTGCAAGTGCGTAACAAGCCCTAACTTGAAATGCCGTTTAGATGCAACCACATGGGATCTAGACACAACGGTTTAGTCAACCGAAAATGCGTCTTTACGGATTTTTTTTTATTTAGTTTTTCATCGATTTTCCTGTCATTTTTTATTTGAAACACGCCAAAGGTTTACCTTATGGCAACAATAACAGTTCGTTAGTCTAATTTATTTTCCTAATAGTCGAAATAGTTGCCCTTAATTCTCCCCAGATAGTGGCACGGCATTAGAGAGGGAAGTCTAACATCCTCAACTCCTCCAGAACTTTCCAGAAAACTATTTACCTTTGCTGTCAGCTTCGCTGCTTTCTATAGCTTCCTAATTTTTTTTTTTTTTTTTTACCACTATCATGGACAACTGCGCTTAAGCCCAATGGGAGTTGAAACTGTTACTTGTTAGTAGGTTAGAAGGAGTGGCTATAAAGCCAATTCAACTTATTGTGGCTTAAAGATCTATTCTGAGTCCCTGTTGTGTCAGAGTTCGGTCAAGTCTACATTGTTCTTTGTAAAGTCAAGAGTCAGTCTGTTATTGAGGTCGCTGTATCCAAGCAATTCCATACATCAAGTGAACAGTCCTAGCAGCTATGAGTCTTGGGGGTGTCAGTGAGTTATTCGTGTCGTTAGGGATAAACATCGGGGGTGATCATGATCTCTGAAGAAATCGCTAGTTCATTTCCACCCTACAGGGAATCAAAACCTGTTTCTTGCAACAATGGGTGTGCTGATATATTCCAATATGCGTAAAAGCAAAGGAAATAAAAGATATTGTAAAAATTTAGAATTTGTCAGCTAAAAGTTGAGAATTCCAGGAGAAAAAAATGGTGTCAGTGTTTTACACCAGATATTTATTCTGTATATAACAGAAGAAACATTAGCTAATTATTTATGAAATGTCTTAAACAGAACTTTTTAAAGTTTCACTTATGTATAATTTTTTTAATGAGCTTTAACTGAGGCAAAGGCAGTTCAAAAATCAGTTTATTAAAAGAAAAGTTTATTGTGTACGAGACGAAGAAGAAAAGATAACGAACAAGGAAAATAAAGTGATTATGATTTTTTTTTTTTTAAGAAAAGTGGTTTGTGGAAAATTAGAGGAAAACTGCTTCTTACAAAGAAAAAGATTTTTCTTAATTTTCTTTCAGCTAAAGAGGCTGTGTTTCTAATTATAAATTACTAAAATACCAAATATTTTTTCTTACTCTATATTGCGGCAGTTTCTAAATTCCATATTGCGTTTTCACAGGAAAAATATACCCTTTAAAGACAGACAAAGAGAACTGCAGAATAGAAAAAGTACACTGGCTGAACACTGTATATATTAAATGAATAATATTGAATATAGAAAGAGTGTAGTAGCGTGTGAGTATAACAGACTGAGCATATTGGTGATGATGTTGACTTGGTGGTTGCATGAGTGAATCATGACTTCTTGATGAGTGTCGCTAGCGTTTATATATGATTCTTAACTTCCTCTACTTCTTCCTGTATTCCTAGGGTGTTAGGAAGACGGATCTCGATTTCTCCTACGATTAGAATTTGAATCGCTGCTTGTAGTGGGGAGATATGTCATGCCTCATGTGACATCCCGATCTGTCCTACGGTTAGAATTTGAATCGCTGCTTGTGGTGGAGAGATATGTCACGCCTCACGTGACATATTGAGTGATGGTGTAGCTGTGTGGGGCGGTGACTTATGTTTTTACTGCAGGCAAGACACTTCTTAACTATGAGAAAAATCCCAATAAGGACTTGTATTATGTTAAACGGACAATCAACGCTTCTGACAAGACGGTTGAGGTCAAAATCTGCCAGTGGGTTATTTTATTGATAAGCTGGTTTTTTTCTTTAGTTTTTCACGATATTCTCAAAAAATTGCTTCAACGATTTTCTTTAAGTGTGTAAACTGATTTGCTCTGTGCAAGTCTATGTTATCACACAGTTTATCAAGACAAGCCTGATATTGGGCGAACACCTGAAATTTTCAGTGACCACAATATATAAAGCAGGCTATCCGGGAACAAATCTCTGATCGATAAATGTGAAACTTGTTTTTTATTTGTTACTTCCTTCCTGAAAAAAAATGTTCGTATAATAGGCGAAATTGCATAGGTTGTCTGTCGGTCATTACATTTAGTAACATTCAGTGCCTAATCTAAATCTAACGTTGTATTATACGTTGTATTGTAATCTTGTATTAACGTTGTATTGTTACCACATAGTTAAGGGCAACAACAATAATTAAAAATTCCAGGATAAAAGAAAAATTGTGAGAAATTAAGAGAAAGTCGCCTAATTGTTTCACACTCTATTTTTATTTTCTCTTGTTATTTCTAGTTTACAGGTCATTATTATTGTAAGGACATTTGCTATGTATTGGTGCCTTCTTATGTTTCGTTTGAAATACTTAACTTTCCATCACTTCAGTGAACATAAAAAAAGCCAATTAAAGTTTTAATAAAAAAATGTCAAGATAAATAACAAAGAATTGTTAATTAGAATTTCAAATTGAGAGAAACTCCTTTGAAAGTGGTTTAACACAGGACAGTTTTTTTTCTACTTTTTTTTTTTTAACTTACTGCAAATTTTACTACTAATTGTGAATTTCCTTTTCAAGACTCCCAAACCAACACTGGTGTTTTTTTTTCCTTTCAGCAAGGCATTTTACAACGGATAATGAGTTTTTTCGTTGTACTTTTTGAAACTGTTAATGAATTTCCCCACTTTTCCATTTCTACTGGATTAGTGCCATTATTTAACATGTGGTGGCCACATTATGCGAGTCGGTGAGTGGTGGTGAGGTGTGGTGGGCCAGGATACAATGATTATGTGATTATGTTGAGAGTGTTAAATACGTAATGCGCAATGTTGCGCTAATGCTTCACATTATAACAACGTAATGTTTATTATGTTTTCAATTAGCGCTAATTTTACCACCACTACAAACAACAGGAAAAGAAATTAAATTTAATCCACCAACGGCCATTTTCTATTCATTTATTTGTTAACCATGAAATTTGGGTAAAAAGTAATTAACCAATTTTAGAGAGATAAAAAGCGTTATATTTTATTTTTTTCACCTTTGCTGCAACAGAAAAGTTTTTTGTGATTGTGTCATTTTTTCCAAAATTTCAGTTTTCACCGAAAAATTTCTCTTTTAATCTCCGATCCTTAAAGTTATATTCTATATTCCGATTAGGTATCATCATCGCCATTAACCGGAAGTGCAGCTACTTTATTGTTTGTTTGTTGCTTCTTTTTTCTTCACTTTTCGCGGTTCTTCGAGATAAACTCCAATGGTTTTATTTAAACTTCGCATACTGATTACACATACACACACACTGCTACAAGAGGGGATTGCGATCGTATCCATTATTCGAAGTTGATTTTTCAGCGGAAATACATATTTTGTGGTCTTCTCTGAAAAAGTATTGTTAGCAAGTAGTCTATATTTATATATGTAATTCACAGAAAGCACAAATTAAAACACTTAGACCTTTAGGGCAAGTGCCCATTAGGCGGCCTGGCAGCCGCGACCAGACCCGTCGGCCATTGAGATCTATTGATATCTGAGAATACGCGCGCCCTTAACAATAAGCGGCCAGCCACGGCCGGCGAGGTCCTACGCGACACACATGCAGCCAGTGGCCAGGCGTGGCCGTCGAAAATCACTATATTTGTTAGAAATCCATCAGTGCGAGCGCATTGGCCGCGACGGCCAGTGTGTTTTGCTAGCATTTTAGAAATGAACTGACTAATAATAATAATCCATTTTATTTAAAAGTAAATTAATATTACATATAGCATGGCATGAAGCCGCCGGCCAGAGTTTGGTTATTAATGTATTCATAAAAAGAAAAGCAAAATTACAGATAACAAAGAAAATTACTGTTTTGTTTTATTATAATTATTAATTATGAAATTGTAGGTATTATTGATTGGCTTTATTTCTATAATCTAGAGCTTGTTAAACAAATTGTACAAAACCAGAAATGAACTGACTATTTTGGCCGGTAGACTAGCCGCCATAGCAGCGGACTACCATCCATTGGTGGCGGCGGCCAGGCCGCCTAATGCGCACTTGCCCTTAGGGTTGAGACCGCGTCAGTGGTTTGTTATTATAAATGGAGGTTTTGTCCATATTACAACAGGCTTTTTCAGGGTAGTGCTCCTCTCTAAATCTGAATCAACCTTTTGATAGTTATTTCATCTTCAGAGGTGACACTACACTGAAGAACCCTATTGCAATATGGGCGAAACGTTAGTCTACAACAAACCACTAAAGCCGACTCTCAAACCGAATACCTAAATGTTTTACATGACAATGGCCGCTGGAAGTGTGATGGATCATTATAACCAAGCCCAAATATATTCTGTTTAGGTATCCCCACCGTACCTGAGACAAAACTTTAGGTCAAAATTTATCTACCGGAAGTGCGATTTTGCTAAATAGTTTTTTAATTCAGTTTTTCGCTATTTTTAATAATAAAAAAATCCCCCACTATTTTCTTTAAACTTCGTATACCATCTAAGTACTTGTCAGTTTCATTTGTATCGTTTTCCCTAAATAATTTATTTTAATTGGTTCTTGGGGAGCTGCAATGTAAGTAATTCCACCTCGTATATTAAGTTTTATATTACTTGTTTTGCTAAAATTTCAGATTTGAAGAAAATCGGACAACCTGTAGTAGTGCTATTTTACAGAATAGTTTTTTGAGATGTCCTTTTTGGCAGGTAAACGAGTATAATATCCACCACATTTATAGTGTAATTCAAACCTAACTAAACGTTTTATAAACATTGCAAATTTAAAAGAAAACTTTTCAGTTTTATAATTATATTAGCTGTAGTAAATTCTGAGTTTTTCACTTGGGAGTTAAGCTATGGTCCCAAGTATGCCAAAAAGTGGGTTTGTATTTTATAGTTTTTCTCCTATATTCCCAATGAAGTATGTCAGCCATTGTTGTTTAGTAATTTAATCAAGTGGCATTGTGTTAGCAATGTAGGTCATCTGTAGAATAAAAATAAATAAATAAATAAATTGTATATATTTAATAATAAAAAAATAAAAAATTAAAGATAATAATGTTGGACAATACATAAAAGAAGTGAGGTAATATATAAAGTTAGAGCAATGTACATATAGCCGCAACTATTTTCCTGTGTTTGTCTGTCAGTCTTGTATTGTCAGTTTTACAAAGGACTAGAATAAGAACACCGTTATCTCTGTGTATTAACTTTATATATCTGCTTCACTCATCTTCCATCAACAGTGTTGTTGTGGTGGACAAAAATTTCTTGACAACTAGTTCACTACCGCTATCTTCCTTCCATCTCTTTTATTACATTCTTTCAAAACATATTTTTTATATTCTCTTACTACTGTCAGAAATACTTATCGACCATCAGGCGGCGCTGAGGACCTCGTGTTGCTGATGTAAGGCGTATCAAGCGCTACATCGCGATATGCGCAAAATCTTCAACGAGTTCTTTTCACCTCGCCCCTCTGTCACGTTCCCTACACATTACGGATGAATTGACTAAGGGAGAAGCTTGGTTTCAGTTAAAATCCGTTAATGGCACTGCGACTTATTGAATTTTATTTCAGTTTGATGCAGTTTTCTTAAAAATAGCACCGATGTAACTTCTGACCACCAACTAAACAATATATGATTTTTTATTTTTTTTTTTAGGCTTCGTCGGACAGTGTTATGCGAAATAGGTGTTGAGGATTGAGACCCGAGTCAGTAGTTTGTTATAAATTGAGTTTGGCTCATATTGCAATAGGTTTCTTCAGAGCAATGTTGACTTGATTGCTAAATTATAACACTGGCGAGAAACAGGGTGGGTATCTGCAGAACAAGCAGGAAAAGAGAGGGGCCTAACTTTCCTATACATCTTTCAAGTAATAGTTGTAGGTAGTGGGCTGGGCTTAACTTACACTCGTTACTTAACAGCCAATCACATATATGGGAAGGAAAATTAAGACCCGCCCACTACCTACAGCCAAGTACATGAAAAATGGAGGGAAGTTTGGTCCAACCTTCTTCTACAGCTACCCACTCTATTTCAGCGATCAAGTCAACTTACCCTGAAAAAGTCTGTTGCAATCAGCTTTTACAATAAACCACTGGTCGTGGTCTAAACCAGAAGATCTAAGTGTTTTGCGTAAGAAAATATAGCCAACCCTTGTCCATATGTCTATTAGTGGTCCATAGTTCAGTTCTTGTCCATATGTCCATTAGTGGTCTCAGTAAGGAAATCTACAGAAGTCTTTTAACAGAAAGTAGACAGGTTCTCCCACTCTAGCCTGTCTAAGTCAGAGAGTAGTCTCTGTTAACCAGAGAGAGCCTCTCTTCTCTCTGCTGGATGCCATTACACTTTGCCCTAATATTACTTATATAAAATGGATATTGAAGTTCGGTCGGAAAAACAGATTTTCAAATTTTCACCGACATTTCGGCAAATTTACTGCTTCCTTCAGGTTCTGTATGAAGTAAAAATAAAAAATAAAAAAGCGTTTATTATCTAATCTAATTGTGAAACCTACGACAAACTGACAAAAAACTATGTTAACGTATTTGAAAACTTTCTAGCGGAATACCATGGTAGTAACTGAACAGACCTGCAAGTTTTGTTTTGTTGAGATATATTGTTCATAAATTCACTGAATCGCAAACAAAAAAAAACCCTTAACTCAATATTTTTTCCGGTGAAAACTGAGTTTAGAAAATTGGAAATGATCCTGGAAGAGTATAAAAGGAGAGTTACTTGGCTAGATGTTAGACTGGGATTGGAATTTAGGATGAAATCTGTTGTAGATGGATGTGGCACGGATTGCGACCAAGGGAATGTTGAGGACAGTGTATGTATGTAAGATGAGATTGGATAAATTAATAAGGACAATCGGTGTAATGGCGGAGGATTTTAAATTGTACGGTTTGGATTCGGTTCATGTGGGAACACTTTGTGTTCAGTTCTTGTCCATATGTCTATTAGTGGTCTCAGTAAGGAGATCTAAAGAAGTCTTTTAACAGAAAGAGATAATTTAGAACGATAATCTAGAGTGATTACCTAGTGGTCTATAAAGTAATTAAAAACTATTTTTGTGGTAGGGGAGCGTTGGAGACGTGTATAAGGAGGATTCCATGTCAATCTCTTGTATAGATATAGTCCAAGGTAAAGCACATGGTCAGCAGGTTGGATGGTTGTTACATTTAGGTAGATAAGAGGGAGGGACTTTTTTTTTTTAAATGATTGCATAACAAAATTAATGCAGTGAATTAAAGTTAAACTGGTACTAAACCTGTTCTTTTCTTTTTTTATCTCTGGTATTTTTATAACTTTATTTACAAAAATGTTTTATGAACTTATAATTTAGGGAATATATAATAAAATTAATGCTTACTGCATTAGAATAGATTTCCATTACCATTTAATATACGTATATCCATTTGATATATATTTCCAAGGCCAGTGAAGGCATTTCGGGCAACCAAATAGTGGAATGGATTTCGTCAGGCTGAATCGTAGTGTAGATTTTCTAATTGAACTGTAAATAGCGGGCGAGTGTGAGGAATCACCTGTGCCATTTCTGTGGAAATCAAGTCTTGGCTGGTGATTAATCTAATAAAGCAGGGTAGTTGTACAAAGATTCTGAAGGAAGTCGCTTATTTGGATTAATAGAGGCAGCCCAGCGCCTTGCTTTTACGATATTGTAGCGCTGACTAATATGGACCAAATCAGGCTGGGGTTGAGCAGATCGATCTACTGCACCAGGGTGTTAATTTCCATATGTATTCTGCAACTGGCTGGCACCTTCTCCTTTCCAGCTTTATTTTTTTTTGCGGCATACAAATCCCGTGGTTTTTAAATACATGCTTCAACCAATCGCGATTAAGGCTGCCATTGAAATTTAACAAAAATCTTGTATCAGAGACATTTTCCGTGGTAGCCTGCTTCATTTTGTGGTCATCGACCGTTTCGGGCGTTCGCCCATCTTCAGGAAGCGTTTTTTCAGACAGTGTGACAACACAGACTTGCACAGAGCAGTCTTAGTTTCACTGAGTGTGAAACTAAGTCTGCTCTGTGCAGTCTGTGTTGTCACACTGTCTGAAAAACGCATCCTGAAGATGGGCGAACGCCCAAACCGGTCGATGACCACAAAATGAAGCAGGCTACCACGGAAAATGTCTCTGACGCTTTCCAGCTCTGCGGAACCAACCACCACAACAAAAATCTTGTATTTTTTTAAATTACTTTGTACAACAGTTAATCTTAGGGTTTTTTTTATAAACTGTTTGTTTACAGACATTATGTTTAATATTTTATGTTCTTTATTACAATGTAAGCAAAAACTTTGAGCGTTAATTACAGTATTTATTGCCATCAATTAACAATCTTAACAATAACTATCCATTCAGCCGCTAATTTAATATACAATATTATTGGCAAATCAGTAATTATATAGCAGATATAGCAGACAAATTCACTCCCTTGATAAAACCGATTTGATAAATACCAAAAAATGTTGATTTGTTAGTCCTTGTTAAATCCAGATTAAATAAGTACAATTTATAGTGTTTTCCCCATAGATTTCCCTAGATAGATAGAAAATCCCGCGGTTTTCTAAAATTATGCTTTTAACCCAATCGCGATTAAGGCTGCCTTTGAATCGAATAATATTACTACCCCTCCTTTTATCCAAATCCGATTTCTCTTATCCAGGGCAAGTTCGATAGAAGCGATCTCTTCGTCTATATTGGTAACCTATTTGTCCCTCTGCTTTAGAAATTTATTCCCCTCCAACTCTAAGTACTCTTACATTCCTGCTGTAAACGCTTTGTTTATCTGATTCAATTATAGATTAGCCAAAAATATCAAATTCTGGTCTTGTCTGTTTATATGTAAATACCAATTGTATTCGCATTACCTACATATTGATGTTAACGCAATATTTCTCTAAGTAATTGGAAAGCAGTTGCTAGAAGCAACATTTTATTTCATTATCCAACTATAATTCTAATTGAATAACATAAAACAATTTAAAAGTTTTTTTTTTTTTTTAGTTATACATAATAAAATTAAATTATTCAACAAATTGTCTTGTTTATTGAATGTTTATTACACTGCTTGTGTTAAAAGTTACTTCAGCACATATTTAAAAGCGGAAGAAACCATAACGGTAAGAATATGTGGCAGGTTTACAGATGTGCGTATATCTCTTAAGCTGTTGAAGCTTTAGTTTATATGTGAGTATGTAATGCAGTAGAGAGATCCTTTTTCAACATTGCCTAAAGATGTAATGTAGAATGTAAGATACACATAGGCACAATTCTGTTTGTGTGTGTGTGTTTGAGCGGGTACAATTCTTGTCGTTTCCTTGCTTCCTCTCCCGTGCCTACACCTTAGAAAGAGGTACAAACCTAATACACAGCTCCGGTTTTCATGGTCTACTTTATTATTCTAATGTTTTACCTTGTGAATAGCATGGTAATGTACCTTCTATTATTTACCTTTCTTGTTTATTTTTAATGGGTCACATACACTTATATCCTCCATAATGTATATAATATTTGCTGTTTCTTGCTCAGATAATTTTTATTTTGTCTTATGGCTGTAAAAAAAGATTTACGAACTTTTTTTAGTAATAGAATTACGAAGAAAATCTGCTAACCAAAAATGTGAAGTTAACCAAAAGTGTGATGAACTTCTAGAAAACGTTCCTGAATTTTTGGTTTCCTTTGAAAATATTTCTTGATACTTAGAATGAATGCTAATTACACTGATTTGAACATGCCCCCTTCTCCCACCAAATTGATTTTAGATGGATTCTGGGAGGAATCTTATGTTAAGCTTAACTTACCAGATAAACTTACTAAAGCTACCAAGTTTTTACCAACAAATGGTCAGTTAGCATTGTAATGATTCAGTGAAATTCGTGTGTGTATCACAACAGTTTTTTATTTTATTTATTTATTTATTTATTTTTATCAGACTTATTTTAAGGTAACAGTTCATATTACAAATAAAAGGAACTAGTAGTTGTTATCTACATGTTGCCCCTTTAACACGGCTACCATACAATAAGATAAGGTGGACAAAAAAACTTTCCCTACAGATAGATAAAGCTATAGTGAAAAGTAACAACACTTACCTATACAAAAAGGTGTCTTTTAACCAAAATACTTCCTACAAAAACATTCCATATAAAAAAGAAAAAATCAATAATACAAAAAATGGAAACATGGTGTAGATTTGGAAAAATTATCGCGATAACATTGTAAAGGAAAGAATATCATAAACAGGACGTTTTCTAACATATGTTAGAAATTACACTACAATAACCTACTTTTTTTTTTTTAATACCAAATATGTTTAAAAGTTATAGCTTTAATATAATAACATTTCTTTGCAAAAACTCTCACTTAGATGACGTACGTATATCAGTCATATGTCGTAGCTATATAAAATTGGGTTCTCTCTTATACATACATACACAAACATATACTTTTATCCCCACTTACCAAAATTAAAAGTATTACTTAAAGGTTTGTTTTTATTTCTTCCATGCTATAATAATTTAATATAAACGTTCTGAGACAAAATAATTTTATATTTAGGTTCACTTAGGGCCTAATGGTTGCCAGTTCTGAACAGCGTTATGACATTTGTCTTATGAAGGAATACAGCGAAAATATATTTCATCCAATTTCTTGGCAGTGCTAAATTCTTTTCAGAAGAAAAATTTCCTGCTCATCCATATAGAGAGAGATAGGCTAAGTAGCGGGGGTTAATTTATTATACGACTCTTATCAACGGTTTATATTAATTACAATTCCGAATTTAAAGAAAATCGATACACCGGAAGTATGACTTGTTTTTTTTTGTTTTCAGGTTTCTACAATTTTCTCCATAAAGATGTCTGATAAATCTGAACATTTAGTAACAATTATGAGTTCGAAGAAAGTTAGTAAATTATAATAAATATGATATTGAGAAAGTAGTGTGAGTGTTTCACACAAGACTTTTATATATATATATAAAATGTAATATTTAATATATATATATATATATTAAATGTAATATTTATTCACTTGCATTAAAATATATTCAATTTAAAAAAAAAAATCAATTTACAATAATTCATGGAAAAGAGATTAGCTAAAAGTTAAAAATTATGCTAAAATCAGGGGTTTTAGCAATATTATTTCATGTTTTCATATTCTCGATAAGAAGAAGTATTACGATCTTGTCAAATTTTGCAAATTGCGTTTATACCGGAAATACATGTTTTGAGATTTCCGGAGTGCGAAGAAAATGTTTTTAGCAAATGGTCTGTGTGTCTCCGTATGAACGAAATATTTCAAAAACTTAAAAAACGTAGGATTTTCAAACTTGGCATTCTGTTTTGTTATTATTACCGCATCAGACACGAAGGTTTCGGACAAAAATCCATCTACCGGAAGTGGGGGCATTACTGAATGTTTTTCCTCATTTTTTCGCGATTTTCTCAAAAACTGCTTCAACGATTTTCTTTACATAAATATATATATCAATTTTATTTGTAACATTTTCCTGGGAAAATTAAGTTTTGGGGGTTCTGGAAGAAGAGTAGCATTATACTAACTTTTCTCTAAAGTACAACATCAGTATAATATATGGTTTTATCACATATACAAGGAAGAATTGATAGAATTCCAAATTTTTAAGAAATCGGTCAGAAGTGCATCTTTATTTAGAATCAGAATGAGATTTTTTTTTTTTTTTTTTTTTGGGGAATTTTCTTGAAACGGCTACTACGACTCTTTTCGAAACCTGGAATGTTTATTGCACATATAAAAACGTATTACATTTATTTGAAACATTTTTTCCAAAAAAAAAAAATTGTTTTTGAAGAGTTTTCTGTGGAATCTATGACGTTACATTTCCAGTGATGAATTTGTAAATCAACATTTTGGTCGCTATATTTTGGAATACAGTATAAACACATACAATATTGTAACGCAGCCACTGGTGCCATCTAGGTGAGAAAGCAGATACCTCAAGTTCTCCTAGTGGCCGCTAGGAAGCGCTGGTGGCGCGCTCTAGCCCTTTCTAGAACAATCTCTAGCCTTCTAGACCCACCGGTATGTTTGTGAAAAGTGTATAAAAAGTGAACAAAGTGAACTTTTGTGCTTTAAACTGTGAATTTAATTATTATTAAGTGTTGTATTTATAATTTATTGTGTAAAACAATAAATTGGTGTTTTTCTTATTGAAGTTTAGAGTATTTTATCTAAACGAACCCACTTTAAAACTAGTTGCAGTAGCTAGTTTAGAGGGAAAAACGTTACAGTATCTATATCTGACAACTGGGCCAGATAATACCTCTACCTCTACTCTACCCTACCTCCTCTAAATCTTTGTTAGGGCAACTGATTCCAAGTTTAAAGAATAAGTGTTAATTTCATAAATATATTACTGGAGTAAGAGAAATTTGTGTAAGTGTTATATACTAGATTTTTTCGCTAATTATGAAAAAATTAAAGATTTCTATAAACTAGGAGTTACCATTCAAGAATAGATTGCCATAATTCTCTAGGAAGCGTAATTCATTATTTCTCACGCTGTTTACCACTAACCTAAAATTTAAAGTGTATTCTATCTCGTAATAGAGTTACGAATAATTATAACTATTCTTTTAGATAAATAGTTTAAAAGAAAAATCTTTTATAATTAGCTGTGATACAATAAACGTTTATTTATATACATGCAGACAGTTTAAAAGATATATTTTTAACAATTCTAAAAAAAAATACAACCACCAACTGATTGTTCCATTGTTAGTAGTAATATGTTACAGCTGGGAATTTTCACAGCCGCCTAGATTCCCCCTGTTGCACTTAAGATATAATATAAATTCCGTTAGCAGTGTTAAAAAAAAAAATCTTGACAATGTTGTTCATCAACTTCTTAATAAAAAAAAAAAAAGAAAAAAGAAAGCTCCCAGAATTTTAATAATACATCCACAGGGAACAAACATTGTAATTACTGAAGATATAACAGTTGATGTGAGAATATTATCACTGGAATTATTGAAGATCGCGTTGTCTTTACAGTTATATGTTACGTACATAGAAACAAACAATTGATAAAATTGAAAATCACACTATTTAAATAACGAATATTTCTGCTTTCATTATCAAAAAAAAATTATCTATTTCTATTTTGCAGGATAAATCTATACTGATAGTTTTCTATTGTTTAGATATTTTGTTCACACACACAGAGTATTCGTTAAAAACATATTTTTGTGTATTCAGGGTTCTTTACAACATGGAATTCCGGTAAATTTCTAATTTTGAAAATTTTTAACTACTATTTGCAATACTTTCTCTTACAGTTGGGAGCAGTGATGCCCAAAATGGGCGATATTGTGTCCTGGTAGTCGCTACAACGATTCAGGGGGGCGATAGTAACCTCAGGTGAAATTTGGGTGATGGGGAGGCAGTGAAAGAATGAACAAAGAGGAGATCTTTAGAAAAGAAACTGACTGCAAATAACCAAATTAATCGCGGTGATTTAAGAATGCGGCTGACTAAGGTATAGAGCTGAATATTAACTAGTTGAAAGCAGCGCACCTTCCATCCTTCATCCTTCTATTTAATGTTATTCGTGATCTTTATTTTAATATTATTCTTGAAATCGTAATTTTTTGTATCTGTAAAGGGAATGCTTACTATGGTCGCTTTCGAAAAATTAATTTTATAATTAATAACTTCTTTGCAACAACATCTTTTATGAAATATAGATTACATAAAATAACGCAAATTTTACACTGTATATTTCTGTTTGTTCACTGGAAGAAGGTATGTTTTTCAGGAAGGCGCTGAGTAAATTTGTATTAGAAAAATGAGACGATAGTCCATATAAGTTTGTGAATCTCTTTACTTATTAGAGGAAGTAATATACTAGGAACATATGTTTAGAGTTGGATGAATTTTAAAGCCAAATTCATTTTAATATCTAATTACAATTATAAATTACTAAGCGATCGTAGATTATAGTTTTGATTATCATATAATCTGAATGAAGAGATGCTAATTAGATATTCTACAAGTCCATTTATCCAACTTGATACATCTAGCTAGTCTGAGTGCTTGCACTATTGACCTCGCTGCAATAGATGAAGCTCTAATCTCTAACTCTCTGTATTTGCATATAGACAACTCCTAGTTTCTGTAAGACGCATTATATTATCTTTTCCATTATATCCTCTTCAGACAATAAAAAAAAAAAATCTGGTGTAAGAACACTTACACTGCTCTCTATTGCTGCATTTCTTAAAATTCTAATTAATAAGCTTATGGTTTAAAAAAAATAATAGTTGATAGGTAGTCTGGGTAAAATCACAGCTTAAAAGGATCATAGCAAGTTATCGAGTTAATGATTCAAAAAAAATAATTACATAAAGGACATCAAAAAAAGAACGAAGTTTTAAGAAAATCGTTCAGAAAATAGGAATAACTTATAAACACCCATTAAAAACAAGTCGCACTTCTAGGTGACGGATTTTGATCGAAAGCTTGCGAATTCCCCCCCCCCCTTCCTAAACCGACTATCAGATTTGATGTTTGATGTTGATAATTTATGATGTCGCGATTGGTCGTTTTCGAATTTTGCTATTCATTACATAAACGAAAACCGTTCATAAAAAAAAATATTTCTCATGGTTAGATGACCTCATAATATGTAATATTATTTTCAGCGAAACTCGATTTTAACAAATCCAATATGGTCACAGAATTCAATCTTAGGTATCTAAAAAAATAATTCTTTCAGGAGAACGTTACAAATAAAATTGATAGGTTTATACAGGGATAAGTCTGTACAGTTGTATTCCAAGTTTAAAGGTTTCCAAGTAGTTTTCGAGAAAATTTCCCCCACCCCCAAATCTCAAAATCTATTCTTTAATATGGAACTTCCGGTTACCCGAGTTCAAATTTGGAATTCTAGCAATACTTCTAATGTATATTAATTTTATATAGGTAGTAAAAACCATAAATTGTACTGAAGTGGTAAATCAGAGGAAATTTCTGGTGACACTCAATTTCGAAAATATACACACGATCCCAATATTTCCTTTTACAATGAGTAAGAGAAAGTGTAAAAAAGCAAATTTATCAAACGTTCAATTAGTAATTAGGTGGTAGATAACAAAATGAGAATAAAGTAAAAATATTATACTTTTCTCATAAATTCATAATTATATCAAAATCATCCAAGGTCATGAGCCCAGTTGTACCCGCAATACATCTCAGCTTGGCGGTCCGAGCCTTTAACCCCTCGCCAACCAGAACGCCTTATAGATAAATATATTAATTTGAAATTATTTATGCGAGCGATAATTTGGTTGATCGCTCAACTCTATTGAGAAATTTAAAAAGAAGGGGTTTAGTTTCTCTTAATCCAATTAGTATTAAGCGTGTATAAGGGGAAGTATTATTATATGGTGCTAAATTTTCGAAATTGAGTTTTCACCGGAAATACTGGTTTCGAGGTCAATTCCGTCTAGATACTGCATCTAGATCTTGCATCTGACACGAAAGTTTCGGGCAAAATCCATCACCGGATTTTTTTACTTTCTCTTACTCCTAGTAAGAGGAAGTATTGTAATCGTGTCAAATTTTCGATATCGAGTTTTCACCGGAATTATCCGTTTTGAGGACCCCCTGAGTCCAAAAAAGTGGTTTTTAGCAAATGGTCTGTGTGTGTGTGTGTGTGTGTGTGTGTGTGTCCGTGTGTGTGTATGTATGTATGTGAACAGCCTAGCTCAAAAACGAAACATCGTAGAAAGTTGAAATTTGATATTCCGTTTAGAGGTCACCATGGGATCTGATTGTGCGTTATCTGTAAAAATTCCTCAACCACTTTACCACTTTACTAGTTGGATTTTTTACTTTTTTGCGATTTTCTCAAAAATGGCTCCGACGATTTTCTTTAAACATTAAACATCAACCACACATACAAAGAGCTACAACTTTTATTAGAAACATTTCTCCGGGAAAATACATTGAAGGGCACTTTTGGAGGAGGGGTGGGGTTAGGTTTCCATCTAAAGTGCTATTTCAGTTTATTAGACAATTCTGCCATCTAAATAATGTTAATTAGAATTAAATATGTTGTTGAAATTCCGAGTTTGAAAAATATCGGATAACCGGAAGTGCGTTTACATTACCACTTTACTAAATGATTTTTTTCTCTTTTTTGCGATTTTCTCTAAAATGACTCCGACGATTTTTTTTAAACTTCATATATAAACTACACATACAATGATCTACAACTTTTGTTTGAAACATTTCTCTGAGAAAATTCATTTAAGAGCACTTTTAGGGGAGGGTGGGGTTACAGTTCCTCTAAAGTGGTATCATAGTTGATTATACAATTCTATCATCCAAACAAAATTAGTTAGAAATAAATAGATGGCCCGAAATTCCTAGTTTCAAGAAAGTTAGTAACTGGAAGTGCGCTTTTACTTGACAGTTTTTCAACGAATTTCATTAAATTTGGCACACAAACTATAAAATTTGTCAATTATAATTTTGAGAACTGGAGTAAGAGAAAGTTGTGTGAGAGTGGCACACCAGATTTTTTTTTTATATAGCAAATAACTTAAATCATAATTAAAAAGGTCAGTTATTGTATATGACTTAAGACGATTAAAACGATCACAGTTAATTTAAATAAACTTTGTAGAACGATAGAATAAGTTTGTTTTCAGTATATAGTAAACAGGAGGTTTTATTTTTCCACAAAGGTTCAGCTACTGATCTTCCAATATTTGACACAGTTGACAAACTGATAATCCAATAAATAACGACATCCGTTTATACTGACTGCTTCGATCTAACCATATATATATATATATATAGTTGTTATAAAAAATGGAAAAAACATAGTTTCAACTAAACCGATATAGGGGGTGTGCTTTTAATATCGTTACTACCCGATAGTAGCAGAGTTACCATTCTTTCATTATTATAAAAGCCCATATGATATTCCTGGTACTCTGAATGTTGATCGTACATCTATTCATATAAAGTTACTTGGCATATTAAACTCTCTCACCTCGATGTTACATCAATGGTCGATACCTGACAAGTATTTTTTTTGTCACGAACTTTGTACTTAATGAAATTGCAATATCTCATACAAATTGAGATCATTATTAACATATAAAATCGAGTTTATGTTTATCCAATGGTTTTCTGCAAGACGTTCTTAGTTGTAAACCGGAGATAGTGAATAAAGATAGCTTACAGAAATTAGTCTTTTGTTTGGATTCTTCGTAAACTTACTGGCAACCTAAGTAATTCCACTAAACCAGATTCTTGTTACTACAACTTTTTAAAAATAGAATTTTAAGACGGAAGCATCCAAATCTGAGGAAAAATGTTTCCAATAAAAGTAATGGTAGTAGATCTAAACGTGTACAGTATGCATAAAAAGTTTAATGGAAATTATCAAGCGTTTCCGGGAAAAAAAGTAGTAAAAAAAACGAAAAAATTACTTCCGGTGGTACTTTCGGACACTACATTTTCTTTCCTCTGATATAAAATCTTTTTAGCAGATGTACACAGTGTATTTCAAAAAATCGAAAGATCCTTTAAGTCCAAACTTGATTTTCCGTATAGTTATGATTATGAGATCCCCGATAGAACGTTTCAGTCAAAATATTTTTAACTCGCGTTCCACTTTATTTGAATAATTCTTTCAGATTTTTGCGTTTATTTCTATATAAGTGAAATCCCCATCGCAGACTTTGTTGTGGCTGCTGCAAACTTTTAGGTTTCTTCCATTCTGGTAAAATTAGGGACTTCCGCCTAAACTAGACAGGTAAAAAGAATAGTTAATATTTAAGAAAATGTTTATAATTGTGACAAATGTAGAATTGTAGTGTGAGTGTTTCACGTAAGATTTTATTATTATTATTATTCTTATTATTATTATTATTATTATTATTATTATTATATTATTAACTTACTGTTTCAATCCTGTACAGTTGAATGTTTCAAAGTTTAATGTACGACATTTTATGTGATTAATCATAGGATTTTGCATTTAATCTTATCGTTTTAAGACCGGAAGTTTTGTAAACTTTGTGAACTATAAGCCTTAAGCCGGTATTCAAGAAGTTAATCTTCAACACTTCAGGAAATATCTCAACTTCCTTATTTAAATGTACTTTTAATACCGTGTGAAATTGACTAGGTCAAGTTTTTCTTAGTTTATTCTATCCTTTATTCCAAGAGCTATAATTTCAAAAATTTATACTTAGTTATTCCTACATACTAGTGATGTTATTTCTGAAGAAACCTACTTCTAGATATCGTTTTATTAGGACAATCAAAATAAGGCCCCCCCTATACGTACAATAAACTTATTTAAGTTCAGCATAAATTATTATTTTTAAATAAATTCTGGAAAATTTTTGGAACCGTTTTGGAGAAAATTGCAATAAACTGGGGAAACTCATACTTCATTTCCAACGAATGGCAATGGTATGAGCTAAGATTTCGTTTTTAAAAACACTTATATTTGCCAGTGCCAAAACCTTCGTGTACCAGATGCAGATGTGATACCTAGACGAATATCAAGTTTGATCTTCTAGCTATATTTCGTTTTGAGATACTTTGTTTACACATACATCCTCAAGCATATAAGGAACATTGCTAAAAATGTTTTTTTCGTGTTCAGGGTCCATAAAGTTGAACTTCCAGTAGCGGATTTTCAGATCAGGTGATAACGGAAGCTACCTGCAATTTTTCATTTTTCAATATATTTTATACTATCTCTTATCACATTTTGTTCTTTAAAAAAAAGATCTTAAAATATGTACTTCCGATAAAAAAAAACTTCAGTTTCAAAAATTTGATACGATCAGAGTATTTCATCTTGGAACATTAAGAAGAGTTAATAAAAAAAATAAAACAAAAGGAAATAAGCCAAAGAGAAAAAGGTTTCTCAGGTCACAGTGTAATGTGCTACCAAGTCTACGAGGAGATAGAATGAAGCTCTAGGGCTTAATTTGAGATGCCACAATGGCGGAGAAAAAAAAAGGAGAAAATAGCTTTACGCTTATCTGGCAGTGAAGCAAAGAGAATGTAAACTGGACAGTACACTGGATACTTTGGGGGGGACAGTGATTGCACATTTTTCAAATACCGCATTAAAGAGGTTTTCCTTACCTAATATCTTTTATATTGCTTTTATTAAACTGTTTTTATTTTTATTTTGTTTTCTCTCTGTGAGCATTGACAGAAAAAAAATTAAACTAAAATACAAACAAAACTGTTTATAGAAATACTTAATTAATAATAAATGGTCTTAAGATTTTGTGGTAATAACAATGACTATATACTATGTAATGTTCTATAATTAGAAGTAAATTATGACAATAAACTAACTTCTATTTCATTCTTAATTACGTCTGTCAGCTGGCGGTTTATCGATTTTAAATTTCTTTTATTGCTAAAATAGGAACTATTGTAATCGTGTCAGATTTTGGTATTTTAACTTCTCACCGGAAATGTTTTGTAATTCCCCTCCGAACACAAAAAATCATATTACCGAATATTTCGTGCAAGTGGATAAACTGTTCCCTTCCCCAAAAGAATATCGCAGAATGCTAAAACTATATTTTCTTTTTACGGATTATCATGATATTGATATGAAAGTTTCGAGTTTTGGTTAAAATCTGTTTAACAGAAGTGTTAGAAATTTACTAATTTTTTTTTTTTTTTTCAGTTTTTCACCATTTTGTTCAGCAATTTGTGTATGTGTAGTGGACTACTTGTACATAAACACAGTATAGACTTTACAATTTACTGAAATGAATATAGATATGAGAAATGAGTATATAGACGATAGAGTATCCAAACGAAGAGTTATGTTGCTCGTTGGTAACATGTTGAATGGAAGAATGGTAGAGTTAGATTTGCTTTAGTTTTACCAAGAAGACAAATTGTGCCAGTCTTTGAAGGCATTAGCCATTTCTCATTAGCCATTTCTCATTGGTCTCACGGGCGGTTTGGTATGAGTTGCCGCAGAAAGGCACACGATCAATGGGCGATCATGAGGAGCTCTTTTTTGCCAATCTGTCGGCCTCTTCGTTTCTTGAATGCTCTTGTGTCCCGGCATCCAAACTAGCCGAAGGCTATTATGGACCACCAGGGATTCCGGTTCTTTAAGACATTCTTGACAACTATCGACCTGATATAGTTCGCCTCTATGGTTTTTTAGGCAGTGAGAGAAAGTATTGTGATTTTTTAGGGCAGTTCTGGAATTATATTTTTCCTTTTAAGCTATATTAGTATTGTACAATTCTTCTGCCCTTCCGCCAATATTCCTCATTAGAGATAGTATGTCAATTTGCCTGTTGAAACTCGAGATACTATTTAGATGTTTCTAATAAAATTAACTAACATTAACTAATAATGTTTCGATTAAAGATTTTATTATTTTATATTTTATATTACATATTTTTATTTATTTTATTATTTTTATATTTTATTTTATATATGTATAATTTGTGTTATGCTTCCCTAATCCTCCCGTTTGACACACATCCTACATTCTAATCCCATTTTCGTAGTATTTATAAATTAGTTTTTTGTCACATTATTTGTATACATCGTCAATTGTCCAGACAACATATTTGACAGACAATAGGTTTGTAAAATACGAGAAATGTAAAAACACCGTAAACAGTAGTTAGGAATTAATTCAGAATCGGGCAATACATTAATACATAATTTAGTATTTTGCCGGTCTGTATATTAAACGTAATGAAATTTCAAGGTTTTAACATATTTAAGATATAAATCTAATACGGTACTTAGTTTTACTAATTAGAAGTTATGTGTGAATCGGGGCTGTTAATAGTTATGGGGAACAGTATTTTTTGTTTAGATTATCTATATTGCATCAAGTTTATGTGGTTGTGAGGGTGGAAGTATGTAATCATTTAGTCAGTCTGCGGTGGTGGTGGTGGGGTGGGGGGGGGGGGATGAAATCGACCTAGTTACCTTTTAAGTAATTGCGTGACATCCAATGAAGGTAAGCAACATGGGTTCTCTCGTACAGTTTTATAAAATAACTAGTTGTACTGCAGCATGCTACTCTGATCACGTGATTTTTTATAGATGGAAAAATATGGATGTTCTCTGTGATCAGCAGTACCTTAATATGATGGATTATAATTTGATAAAATATTAAGTACTTTGGATTAAAGCTTCAATTTGACTTTTATCAGCTTTCTAATTGAAAAACGGATATTTTTCTTCAATATTTCCTGTTCAGCAGAACACTGAGAAGACTTCAGATATAAGGAAGACAATTCGTAAGACTTGGATGAATAGAGTAAAGAAAGTGGAGAAGGAAGAAATGAGAATTTGTTGAGGATGTATGAAGAGAAACAAATAAAGTGATAGTTCGTCGGCCACGCTAAGTGAATGAGCTAGTGGTCTAACAGGATGTTGGAAAGCATCTCCGCGGGAAGAGAAGAGGTCAACCCTGAAAAACTCTGAAATGATACACTAGGAGAGATGGCTAAGTAGTGCTCTTAGAGATGAGAAGAGAAAGATCGAGATTAGCACTTGACATGAACTGGGTTTGTTTGGTAATATATATTGGAGTTCTTCGAGAATTTGGTAAAAGTTTTTTCTAAAGGTTTTTTTTGACGATTTTCTCAGAAACGACTTCAATATTTTTTGCGTATCAAACTACAACAAACAGTCCAATCATTGTTGAGAATGGATTTTGAGGTTCGGTCATACAAAAGAACTCTTTTTTAAATTTCTACCGACGTTTCGGCAAATTTATTGCCTTCTTCAGGGTCTGTACAAAGGTTGAAATACAAATCAATAAAAAATAGAACCAACAGAAAATATGAACTTAAACTAAATATTTCAGAATAAAAATTTTTTATACTAAACTTATAAATAAACTAAGTACAGAGTATGATATATATAGAGTACAATTAAATTTATTTTAAATTATTTTTGTAGATCAGATCAATATTAAACTAAATCATAACTATTAGATAATCTAAATCACAAATAATAATAAAAAAATAAATATATGTGTGGCATATTGAGTTAAGTATGAAAATAACTTAGGAAATGTACTTACAAAAATTTTTTTAGTTAGAATTCCAGTAGTAATTAATCTAGTATAACCTGTGACACATCATCACCAAGTGTTACGGACATTGGATGGGTCAAGGTTTATAAAGGGCTTATAAAGGGCCGAAACGTCGGTAGAAATTTAAAAAAGAGTTCTTTTGTATGACCGAACCTCAAAATCCATTTTCAACATTGAATACAGCGGTCGTAGCGAACACCAAAAACATAAATTATAAAAATTTTATTGAAATAAAATTGAAAGTTTTCTTAAAAATAATAAATGAAAATTATTTGAAAGACTTATCTTATTGCTGTAGATGAAAAATAAAAATGAGCAACGATTTGGGGTAAATGAATAAAGTAGGTAAGTAGAGTTTGCTCTATATCATTGTGGAAACTCAGCTATTTGATATCAATAAACACAACAGGATTTGATAACCTTGTGCTAAATCAAACAAAAAGCTCCTGCAGCAAGCTACCATCACTTATTGACACTATATACGTATATACTCACATACATACGCACGGAAAGTGAGATAGTGTGAGTGAGTGAGCGAGATAGACAAACAGACAGAGAGATAGTGAGAGAGAGAGGAATGTAAAATATACCAATATTTCTAGTAGTGACACTTATTTTCTAGCAAGAGATGACAAAATGGCAGACATTGCTACTCGAATCCCCCTTTACTTCAGCCATTGTGTTTGTAATCTGTTCACAGATCCAGAGTAAAGATTACCATTATAAGAAGGGGGGTGGGGAATGACGATAACATAATAAATTCATTCCATTCTTATATTTTTATTGCCATAATTTCATTCTATTTCAAATATCTCTCATAATATATTCAATGTCCTTCCATTCAAATATATTCTTATAAATTTTCTAAAAGTTTACTGTAGGCTCAAAGATAAAGGGCCATCTACGTAAGTTTCATGGTTATGCATTATATTAATAATTCATGTAAAATTAGATAATTACAGAATAAGTTTACAGTAAAAAAAAAATGCCCATGAAGAAAACCGAATTGTCCTCCAGTTTCTAAAACATTACACTATTCAAAATATCATGAAAAAAAAAAAAAATCTGGCGTGAAACATTCACAAAACTTTCTCTTACTCCAATTTACATAATCTCTAGTTTATCGAACATTATTATATAACGCTTTTTCTTATTATAATTGATTTATTTAATTGCACTAATAGTTTGATTCCTTTTTTTTGTGTTGTTGCGAGAAACTAGATTTTGATTGAAGTCAAGTCAATCAATCTTTATAGTAAGGAAAGATTTGAAACTCTGAATTTTTGCCATCCATTTATTTCTAATTAATTTTGTTTGGATGATAGAATTGTATAATCAACTATGATCGCACTTAAGAGAAAAACATAACCCCACCCCTCCCCTAAAAGTGCCATTAAATGAATTTTACTAGAGAAATGTTTTAAATAAAAGTTGTAGCTCTTTGTATCAGTATTAGTATATAATGTTTAAAGAAAATCGTCGCAGTCATTTTTGAGAAAATCGCGAAAAAATGAAAAGAATCATTTAGTAAAAGTGGTAAACTCAGAATTAAATTAATTAGTTAATTAATTAGAGAAAAATCATTTCTATGAGTGTTTCACAACAGATTTTTATGACTCTATAGATATATTAAATTGTTTATTTTAATATTTTTAAAACGTTGATAGAAATTTTATTTAATTTTTGAGAAAGTAATCATATTTAAAAACTAACTTTATTATTTAAAAGTTTATAAGTTCACCTAAGTGCCACCAGGAATATTTATGTAAAGTGGAAGTTAACGATTTTTTATTTATTTTTTATTCCTTCCAACGTTATGTTATTTATTTATTTTTTTATTTTGCCAAGAGTAAATAAAGCTAGCGCAATAAATAGAGTACGCGTAAACTTGTCTAATCAGCACAAACTCTTGTAAACGTCAGCATTCGAGGCAATGTAATTTATTGCCACCATGTTCTGATTTTTGTGGCAATGCTAAATAGTGGGTATACTAAAAAAAGAAAGAAAAAAAAAAAAAGAAAACAAAAAAATAGAATTGCTGAAAGGCTGAGAAAACCAACATCAGCTGGCTGTACGTTTTTTTAAAATGCAAATGAAGGTTAAAAAATTCCTGCTTTTCTTATTAAGTGAAGATTTTAAGCTGAATTTAAAAAAAATAAATAAATCTCCAATAGTTTAGTCATTTTTAAAGAATTGGAGTTGAAATAGTGTTACACGATGTAATTGTAGTTAAACTCAGTGGCAGCTCCTGGTCGTAAGCAGTGGAGATTCACAAATGAGCAGTAAATTAAAATTTAACTTAATAAGTCTTTGGACGGCAACTAGACGAACTTTCAAATTCCATCATACCTCTTCACCTCTCCGTTCTACTGACCATACTTGGGTCAAAACAGACCAAGAAAAAGCAGAATTATTTGCAGCCCACCTTATCCTCTGTCTTCATCCCACATTCCGAACTTACTACACACTACAGATAAAAAGATAAAGCTAGCTAAAGATAAAGCTACAGCACTAAAGATAGAGCTAGACGCACCTTTACCTCTTTCTCTTCCTTCTAAGGCATTTACCCCCACTCAGGTCAAACAGGTCATTAACAATCTTCCAGTAAAAAAGAGCCCAGGATATGATCTAATAACAGCCCAAGTTCTTCACCAACTACCTAAAAAACAATGTCTTTCTTACTACCGTATATAATTCAATACTACGAACTACTTACTATCCCATCATTTGAAAATTCTCTAATATTGAAACGATGCCTAAACCCAAAAAAACCAAGTCATCAGTCTTCTTCCTACCGTCCTTATTAGCCTCCTTCCGATCTTAGGGAAAATATTTGAGAGACTCCTTCTTTGGCAATTTATAGAAATTATAGAGATCCTGGATAGTATTACCAAACCGTCAATTTAGTTTCCGTAGCCGCCACTCTACAATATAACAAGCTCATCGTGTTGTAGACACCATCGCCATTTCACTTGAACGCAAGAAGTTTCGCGCTGGAGTGTTCTTAGACATTTCACAGGCCATCGATCGTGTATGGCGCGAAGTACATCTGTTGAAACTCAAGCGAATTCTACCTAGCACTTACTAGCTCATTCTCAAACCCTACCTCTCCGAACGGTACTTCCACATTGAGATTGAAGGCACTTCTCAATCGTCTATACATTCTATTCTTGCTGGAGTACGTCAAGGCAGTGTCTTAGCCCCACTGTTTTATTCAGTACTGTACATCCGACTTACCTACGCATCCCTCTAACTGATCCACACTCTCTGTCCGCTCTCTACAATCACATCTTCCTTAGCTCTCTACAGTTCACTAGTACCTTGGCTGCAAAAATGGCGAATAAAAATCAATCCACATAAATCAAAATAAATAGTCTTTATACTGAAACGAAAAACTCTTGCCCCTCTCTACTTATACAATTCTCCTATTCTTTCAGCCGACCATGTGCGGCACCTGGGACTATACCTCGACAAGAGACTCATCTGGAATCCTCAAACACGACTTAAACGAATAAAATTAAACAAAAGATATAAGCTTCTAGCCAGACTACTTGATCACCGATCAAAACTAATAATTCACAATAATAGATGACTGTATCTATCCCTCCTAGCATCTTACGGGCTTGAACTTTACGGATCAGCTAAACGATCTAATATCAACCGATTACAAACACTTCAATCTAAAATCCTCCGCCGCATTGTAAGCGCTCCTTTTTATGTCAGTAACCTAACTATACATAAAAATCTCAAAATTTATATCCGAACTTATTAAAACTCACACTAGATTTCACAAAAACTTATCCGCACACCCTAAATCCATTAGCAGCTAACTTGTCCTCCTTCACACCCATACACTTCCTCTGTCACACTTCCTTCCAACCCTTGAAGGTGACTGAGGCGACGTTGGCCCCGTAATCACCTTGTTGCCTAATGGAGATCATCATTGGATGATTAACATTCAAGCCATTCACGCCATTCACCATCCTTACCATATTTACTTATTGTACCGTTATGTACAATTGTAAATAACAAATAAAAAGTTAAAAAAAAAATATATAAGTAATTATAATATAATACTAATGATCATTCCAAGCATTTCGGGAATTTCATTAAAATTAGAGTTAAATTTAGATTAAGTAATTACCCAGAAAATATTCCGCAGAATGAGATAATTTCACTCTAAAGATTTCAGAAAATGTCTTCGAAGAAAAAAGAAAGATAATAATAGTAATATTTACATCATATAATAATAAAGAAACGCTTTTCATTAATACTATTAAAAACTCATTAAAATAAACTTAACTCATGTGAAGAATGAAAGCTTAAACGGTTGCAATTCAATATTTCTAGATCGTAGTTAAATGTGAATTAGTTGCGAATTAATGAAAGTAGATTATAAGTTTAAAAAAAAAAATTATTATATTGTTTATAGAATAGTCTCTTGCATGAACTAAACTTTAATAATCTGAAACTATTTATATTAAAAAAAAAAAAAAGAAAAAAAGTTCAGAAATGAAACTTTTATAATTAGAAAGTTTTAATAGCTTAGCGGAATTCACTTAGTTATACTTTGAAAAAATTATTTTTTCTTTAAACTAAAAGTATGTGACAGATTGCTAAAGTCAACAACGCGCTCTGGATATCACAAAAACTCTGCATCTTCACAGTATTAAATGAGCTGTACTTTCCCTCAAACTACTTATACCTGCAACTATTTGCCTTTCCCACCCTGTGGAGCCTCACTCAACTGTGTGACGTCACCAGAGATATTTTCCGTGTGATAGCCTGCCTCTTTTTGTGGTCATCGACCGGTTTCAGGCGTCCGCCCAGCATCAGGATGCTTTTCATTAAACAGTGTGATAAAACAGACTTGCGCAAAGAAAATCCAGTTTATATATAGAGTTTATTGAATGTTATCACACTGTTTGACAAACGCATCCTGATGATGGGCGAACGCCCGAAACCGGTCGAAGACCACAAAAAGAAGCAAGCTATAACTAGGAAAATATCTCTGCGGAACCAATCACAATAACTATGGAACCAGTAAGACTAAGTACCTATAAACTATTTATTATTACGATCTATCATCTAAAATCTATAATATAAAAGCCGATATTTATTTTAACAAACAATGTCTCATTCACAACATTACACCTAAATACGTAACCATCCACATAAAAACTAACGTACTTGCAGCACGAAAAACAAAGTGTATAACTGAATTTGCTCTGTGCAATCTATGTTATCACACTGTTTGACATACGTATCTTGATGATGGGCGAACGCCCAGAACTGGTCGATGACCACAAAAAAGAAACAGTCTATCACGGAAAATATCTCTGCGGAACCAACCACAACAACTGTGTGACGTCACACTTAGATTACGTGTGATAAAGTCCAAGAAACGGCTTTAAGGGACAGAGCTAAGTATGGCAAAAACACACAACTGAACGAACAGTCGCTAAAATCATTCACTGTTTTCTTAGAAAAATCTCAATACATACATTTCCGTTTTGAAAAGTTAATTTCAAAAACTTGTAACATTAGGCTGACTAGTTACTTTCGAAATTAAACTAAATATAATATAGTGAATTACCATACTTTGAATGATCATTATATTCAGTAGCAAAAAAATCGAAAACTAGTTTTTTACTTCAACCAAGAGTAGGTGTCAAAATTACTAATATTCTGAGGGACCCTGAGTCGTCAAAAAAAAAAAAGTTTTTGTACGGAATGTTCTGTGTTTGTGAAAATGGAAAAAGGCGCAAGAAGTTCCGACTTCATGTTCTGTTTATGTACCGCCTCCAAACTATGACATAGCTTTCGCTAAACTCCATCAACTGGAAGGTGTGGCTTTCAATTTATATTTGAATGTTTTGTCATTCTTTTCGCGATTTTCTCCAAAAAAATGCTCCAATGATTTTCTTTAAGAAATATTATTAATAACAAACATTACTGGTTGTTACCATTATTTGAAATGTTTGGTTGTTTCTCAACCGTTTCGAGTATATATTATTGAAATTAGTGAAGTTCGGCTAGAAGTAAAAGCAAGATATATCACTGCAAACGTTTCGATAAATTAATTAACTTTTTCATTACATTAACATTGTTACGTTACAAGCTGGGAAACATCAGAAGATATTTTTAAGTTTCACATAACTACCATTGACATGCAGATCAATTTTTACTTCCTCTTATTCCTACTAAGAGAAAGTATTGTAATCGTGTCAAATTTTCGATACCGAGTTTTCACCGTTTTGAGGTCTCCTGAGTCCAAAATAGTGGTTTTTAGCAAATGGTCTGTGTGTGTGTGTGTGTATGTTGTGTATGTGTATAGCATAGCTCAAAAACGAAAAACCATAGAAAGTTGAAACTTGATATTCCGTTTAGATATCACCATGGCATCTGACAGAGTGGGTGATCTGTCAAAATTCCTCAACCGGAAGTACCATTTTACTTGTTGGTTTTTTTTACGTTTATGCGTTTTTCTCAAAAATGGCACCGACGATTTTCTTCAAATTTGGTATATCAACTACACATACAAAGAACTTTTATTTGCATTGTTTCTCTGGGAAAATTCATTTAAGGGCACTTTTGGAAGAGGGGTAGGATTTTGCTTTTCTCTAAATTACTATCATAGTTGATTATACATCCAAACAGAATTAATTAGAAATAAATAGATGGCCAAAAATTCCGAGTTTCAAGAAAATTAGTATACCGGAAGTGCGCTTTTACCGGACAGTTTTTTTTAGTTTTCGATGAATTTCATTAAATTTGGTACTCTAATGATAAAATTTGTCAGTTATAATTTTGAGAACTGGAGTAAGAGAAAGTTGGGTGAGTGTTTCACATCAGATTTTTTTTTTTATTAAATATCCTGAATCCAAAGATTGCCGACACATCAAATTGAAGTTGCTTGCCTTTGTAATGTAATTGGTGATGTTTGTATGTTGTAGTAGCACGAGCGGTGTTGTAAAATAAAGGGCTTGTAAGTATGTTTGAGGAAAATATAGAAGTATAAGAATAATTAAGAACACACTGGTAGATTAAATTAAATATATTCTCTTAGAGAAATTAAGTTACTTTGAATATCACAATAGCTTATAATAATTTCTTATAACGTAATACTGGTATAGCTGTGATGTTTCCTCCTTGATTTCTAGCACAAGTCTGTCTTTAAAATATCACTTCTCTTTGTTTCTTCAATTTCGCCCCTTTGAGGAGAAGGGGTAGTACAATGCCATAATTGTTCTTGACCGTACCAGGAACTGTTTTCTTATACCTGCGTGTACCTTTTTGCAAGGTAAATGTCACTATCTTGATATTTTGATTTTTTCTTAATTTAATATATTTTTATGTTTTGCATCCATCACACCTTTTTCGTTTGAGATGGAAAAATGGAGTGTGACACACTCTACAACTTTTACTTTATCGCTGTTAATACAATTATTATATAAATTGACAACTTTAAATTCGTTAAAATTTTTCAAATTTTGTTCATTAGTGTGAAACATAAATATAGAAGTAATGATGGGGATAAGTTCCAACCTACTAAACCAAAACAGGTTGGAAAATTAAGAGCTCGCAAATAACTAGGGCAAGATGAAAAGTTCTCGGCTTAGCCCATAGATGGCACTGCTACAAATGAAATTATTGTTTTGTTATTTTGGTACACTTGTTGCAATAGTAAATACCAAAAGTGAATTTTATCAGACAAATAGTTTGTTTTAAAACATTTTGGGTCAAATGAAGAGGTGATAGCAGCAGTAAATGGATATTTTGAAGACCTTCCAGAATCGTACTTCAGGTACCGAATCCAGTTATTGGAGAAACGTTGGACAAAGTGTATTGAACTAAACGGAGACTACATTGAGAAATAAATGCATTTATTTAAAAATAAAAAACTCATTTTCACTACTACGCTGAGACCTTTTTAACTTGTCCGCGTAAATTCCGCAAAACTATTCAAACAAAAGGGTTTAGAGATCTGTGCATTTAGCATTCCATGTTTAAAAGAAATCGTTATAATCATTTTCGGAATAAAAAAAAAAATCAAAAACTTAATACTTACATTGAATTGAATTTTTACTGTTTCCTCCAGAAACCTCAAAAAATCAATTTTCCCAGGAAAACGTTTCATATATTTTCTCGGATAGCGTTTCATTTGTGTAAATCTTACGTATAAGAAGTTTAATGAAAATTTTTGGATCTGTTTTCGAGGAAATCGTAAAAAACTTGAAAAAAAAAATGCATTAAAGTTGCATTCCCGATTAATAGATTTTGCTCGAAACCTTCGCTTGAGATGTAACGATGTTTGTCTAGATAAATTATCAAGTTTAAGCTTCCTGAGACATTTCGTTTTTGAGATATTTTACTCACATTCACACATACTAAAAACATTTTTCTTACTCAGAGGGAGCTTCAAAACATATAATCGTATGTCGGTGAAATCTCAGTATCGAAAATTTGGCACGATCACAATACTTCCGCTTACCAGGAGTTAGAGAAAGTAAAAATGTATACTCCCTCAAAAAAATGGCGTCGTATACAATTCACAAATTCTACGAAGTAAATGAAATAAGTTTTGAACTTAAATCGTCAGAAAAGGGAAGGGATTAGTTCAGTGGGAGCGCGTTGGACTAGCAAGGCGGAGATCCCAGATTCGAGTCTAGCAGTTCTGCCCTTAGATTTTTTTATTTTTATTTTTTTAGGAGCCTCTTACGGCTCATTGCCCGATGATGGACAGGTTGTCTGTAACGAGAGAACACTGTATGGAGGCCGGCAGTACACTGAGAGGTTTCCAATTTTTGGGGTAGCTGTATGGAGCCTGAAGGGTTTTGGATAGCCAAGGACTTGGTCCCTCCTCACAGACAATAACTATATATATATATATATTTATCGCCAGAAAAATTATTTTTAAATAAATATTTTCTGCAGAAGCTGACGAGTGGAAGCAGATGCTATGGTATCATGCTCACAGAAATGAAAATATTTCTCAGCTTGGAGGACTTAAAGAAACAACTACAGGAAGATTTTCCTCATCCTAGAAGAAAGCTTTGAAAAAAATGCAAGCTTTCAACAAAGCTTATACATATGATCGGCCAGCTAATAGATGGTGTAATGTTATGTTGTGATGTGTATTTGTAGTAGCACGAGCGGTGTTGTAAAAAAAGGGCTTGTAAGTATGCAAGTTTAAAAGAGAATGAAGTATTAAGAAATAATCAAGAGAGTACCACTGGTTTTAAAATAAATATATTATTTTCTAAACAAATTTAAGCACATTACAATATCACAATTATAAATCAGAAGTATATCTAGAATAAAGGCAAATATCTATCATTGGCACTGAGCGATTCCTGAAGTGTTCTGTTCTGATGTTTCCACCTTGATATTTAGAACAAGTCTGAATTTGTTGGTGCAGTCCATGTCCACAGTCGCGATTCTGCTTCCAAACCCAGTACAGAACACTTCAGGAATCGCTCAGGCCAATGATAGATATTTACCTTTATTCTAGATATACTTCTGATTATTAATTGTGATATTGTAATGTGCTTAAATTTGTATAGAAAATAATATATTTATTTTATATACAAGAGAGTGGTACTCTCTTGATTATTTCTTAATACTTCATTCTCTTTTAAACTTGCATACATACAAGCCCCTTTTACTACAACACCGCTCGTGCTACTACAAATACACATCATCACACCATAACATTACAATGGCTATCATCTACCATTGAAATTGCTTTTAGAAACGACAATTGGAAGTGATGGGCTTGTCGGCGTCACTACAGTTAAGACTAAATAATAGAATTTACCAAAGAGCAATTATGAAATTACTAGTACAAGATGAATCCTCAAAGAGCTCTAATATCGTGAAATGTCCTAATCAGTCCACTGCTTTCTGTATAATTAATGTGCACTGAAAGCAAAATTGCATGTTTAGAATTTCACTGTTATTGCAGCCATGGTATGTTATCATTTGGAAACTGTATATTGTGTGTTAGGATCAGATGAAAGCGATGACACGTTATTCATTTATAAAATATAATAATAATGATAATAACAATATTAATAAATGGCAAAATTAGAACACTCTGGCTACACTATAGAACCTCGCTGGGCGAGAAGAAAATTTATAGTAATAATACTGGGCTAAGAAGGAATGTCCAACTCGCGGCCTAGGGTGGCAATGAATACGACCCAACAATATTTTAGATAATATAAAATAAATAAATAATTTACTAATATTTTTAATATAGTTTTAGATATATTTCCGTTATCTTTTGCCACCAAGTAAGCTTAATTTCTCAAAATTGAAATTAACAAATTTAAGAATAGTAGTTTGTTAGTGACTAGAAAATTTCTAATCCGCGGATCCACTATATCACATACATCTATCTTATCCTGATATAGAATTTATCTATCTCTAGAATATCATGAAAACATAAATCATCAGACTAATGATTTATAACAGCGTGATAGTAAATTGAACTAGTAGAAGATGTATGTATGGAATTATGTAAATCTATTTGACAAACATGTCGCTTAATACATCTACCAAGAATTCACCTACCATTCATCCCACATCTTCATCAGTTATAACATCTCCATTTCGTAACATATAAGACTGGAAAGGTAACCCACACAAAATGGTTTTATGTCATAATACATAAGCAACGCTAATGTAAGATTACTTAAGTTACATACATATATGTTTTAATGTTAATCCTAGTTTTAATTTCTAATTTTATCTTCTATTGTGTAGAATTCTAGCAAATTTTAAATAATCTTATTCATGACATTATTATTTGTCTGTGGGGAGGGACCAAACCCTATATGATATCTAAAGCCCCGCTGGGCAAGGAAAACAACAACAAACCCGGTCTAGAACAAATATCCAGACCCGGGTATAATCATCCAAGATTCACCGTAGTCCGAACAAATCGGACAGTAGCCTTAAAGGGGAATAGCCTAAGCTCTTCCACAGACATCCTGCTCCGACCAAAGGTCCTGTGAACCTAATCTTCTCACCAGGTCATAAGATGGGTGGGTGTTTCCTCCTCTGTCTCACAGACTCTACAAATGGATCCGGCATGAGCCCTATTACGTTGAGATGTCTCCTTAAACCACAATGTCCAGTAAGGGATTGAACTAGATGCCTTAGAGAGCTCCGTGAAAGACACAGCAACGTCTCACTAATAGCCCTGTCCGGCCTCGGATGAGTATTTATCCATAAGGATGAATGCTGTGAAGCTGTCCATGATTGGAAGCCTGACAGACATGAGCCAGAAGACAGGCCAGCAGCAGGCTCGGGACCAATGAAAGGAAGAGAGGCGCCTGTTTTGGCAAACCTATCCACCTCCTCATTCCCAAAAATTCTCATGTGTCCCGGTACCCAGACTCCTTCAGAGAAGAAAGCTCTTCCAGTTTTTTAGAACATTCTAACACCAACCTGGAATGAAGACACATGAACTCAGCGACTTCAGCGCAGCTTGGCTGTCCTTGCAAATACAAACATTTTTTAAGTTAGTGTTACGTACCCTCTCATCCAAGATACAACAAAGAACTGGAAGAGTGTAGTCCATTTACCAAGAGATACTGCCAAATGATATCCGGTCTCAATATAGACCGGATTTACTACAAACAATTTTCCCTAAGCACGCCGCAGTTCCCACGCCGTTTAGTTCCGGCCTTCGCTACCAAGGACGCTACTCATTGTAGCTTCCCATTTTTTATCACGATGGGTCAACACCGACTTTGCCCTCACGGGAATCAAACCTTGAATTCTCGCACGAAACGCGAGTGCACTAGCCACTAGACTAACGCGTGAGTACCAATATTTATAATATATAGTTTATAAACATATAGAGTGCCAGATTTTAATTTAAATCACTAATTAATACTATTCCAATTGACAAGCGCAATCTCTTGACGTCTGCCTAAACTTCATAGAAAAAAGTCTTCTAAATAGTAAGCACAGAGCGTCAGCTAGAAATAGATCAGTTAACGAATAATTTTGTAAAATTAATGAATCACGATAAGAAAGTATGAAATCGAAACGAATCTCAAAATTCTTAATTTCTGTTTTGAACAATTTTGTTTGTACATAAAATTAAATTGTTGCTATTGAATGTTTTTATTTATTTATTTTTTTTCGCAATATAAAAATTTAATTCGTGTAATAGGATCCGAAGAAAGGGATCTAAACCAGAGAGAGAGAGACACACACACAAAATTGAGAATCTAATTCGCTACTTAGGCCAGACTAAAGTGGGAGACTCTATTTAAATGCAGCTGTGTTAGCCCTACAGGGGACAATCTTTCTACAGTTTATACAACACTTACAACGCGTAAGCAACCGATGGCTACCCTTCTCTTTACTAATTCTCAATCTCTAATTTCTAATTATGTGTAAAGTTCTGGCGTTTGTGTTACTTATAGTGTTCAGCTATTTCCAGTTTATTTAACTTTCAAACCCAATTCTCTCTCCTTCTCATGCCCAATATAATTTGTGATTTGTTTTGCCCTCCTCACAATTCCAGCAACTTCTAATTTCATTTATGTGATTGCATTATTCTTTTTATTTAAGCATTAATTGTTTGTTCATGGCAAGATATTTGACCCACAAATCCAATGCTGTTTTTTCGTTTTTTTTTTTTTAATTTAAATCGGAGCAAAGAAATGGTTGCTTGACCACTGATTTGGATCTTCCATTGTGCATTGGGTAACCGGCTTTACGAAGGAAATAGTAAATAAGACTGATGGTAGTATGTGTTTTGGATTCGAGATGTTTTTAAAAACTCCTATAAAATATTGATAACCCAGCGAGATTTGAGTATATTTCTTGCAGGGTAGAAAAAAAATCACGATAAGAAGTATGTGCTTTCTGTACTCATAAGAAGAGGCGAAATCTCTGGCACGCCCGGAGCTAGGAAAACTGTGGATAGTCTAGGGAACGTGATGCTATAATTGTCCCAATTCGCCGCACACGTGTTTCAATTGTTTCTGTGAATTATATCCTCACTTCCTATAACCTGTTTTGTTTGGTATAACCTCATCCGCTGATCATTTTTCTGGAGTAACTGATTTTCAGTGCAAATTTTTTGCTGGGAGGTGAGAGAAGGCGTTGCTGCGACTCACATCCTTTTTTTTTTCATGCCCAACTTATATAAACCCCACTATCTAAATTTGCATTCACCTCTTTCGATTTCTACTTTTAATATTTATGTTCAACAATGTTCTATTTATTTATTCAAATTTTTGATAAAGTTCTACTTTTTCCAACAAATTGTAATTAATTCATCAGAGACAAAAAGAAATAAATCAATATAAGCTATGTTTTTCTAAAGAAAAGTAAACTGTGAATGTAATTATTTGTGATTTGTAACATCATATATAACATAAAGTTTGCTTTGTTGATTTCTAAAGTTAGGTTATGGATCAGTTTTTGAGAAAACAATATAAATTTCCCTCTTCTTTCATATGGTTTTATATAACTTTGAGTTGTAGTTAGGTGGAATTCTCTGAGGTATTCACTTTATTGTGATGTATGACACGACCTCCTGTTTTCATTTATCACACAGCATTATAATTTATTACGAATATTGTCTCAATAAAATCTCATCTGCCTTCTTATGTCACAAAGTTAGCCTTCATATACTTATTTAATTATTTAAGTGTATACTACGAGAGTATCAGACAGACTTAATTAACATTTAAATAACTTAAACATTAACATTTACTTATTACTTTCTCTTACTTCTAATAAGAGAAAGTATTGTAATCGTGTCAAATTTTCACAGTATTCGTGTGAACTTTATGCTCATTTGAAAAGATTTTTAAAAAATTTATTTCATTAACTAATTTCGGGTGTCTAGTAAAAAAACGTATTAATTAGAAAATATTTCAAACACTAGTACGATAATTTTTTCATTTAATTCCCTTTTTATTTCCCATTTGTCACAACATTGCGTAAAACCGTTAGAAGTACTATAAGTTATCTTGCTATTTACATCTAATATTTGTTGAGTCATTCATTGATAAAACAATTAACATCTGCAAATTTAAACCATTCTATGTTGTACTCGTAAAAACCTCACTTCTTTTCATTCTTGTGTGACTTTTATTACATACATAATTTTATTTAATACATTAATTATTTCTGTTTAATTATTTTAGTGTTTGAACATAGTGTTTAGTTTATTTTAATGTAATGTGGCGCAGTCCACAAAGTATTGAAAGAGTTGTTTGTGCTTGGTTCCGGCGAACTGGAAAGCAACAGAGATATTTTTCGTGATAGTCTGCTTCTTTTTTTGTAGTCATCGACCGGTTTAGGGCGTTCGCCCACCATCAGAATGTTTTGTCAAAACTGTGTGGATAAACACAGACTTGCACAGAGCAAATACAGTTTATACACTATTGAAAGGGTAGAAAGCGTATCTATTATAAAGGTGGAAATCTCCGCAAAAGCTAATTCAATCAAAATCTAGTTTCTCGCAACAACATTAAAAAAAAAGAAGGATTCGATCTAATTATTAATATACTTAGACAAATAAATTATAGAAAGTAGAAGTGTTATATATTTTATCAATTTTCCTTTGTCCTACTAGTATGTATGACAAAATACAAAAAGGGCGATGGATTTTGCATTTCTGCCTAATCCTCTTTTGCTTTCTTTTTCAAAAATCGAATCAAAATTCTAATGTTTTTTTCTTCTTTATAGCTCACATTAAATATATAAAACAGTAAATATTGTTTTAGAAATAACTTGATTTTTTTTTTGGATTTTTACATACAAGATATTGGACAATTTGATTTTTTTTAAAATACCTACGTAGGGAAAAATATTAAAAAGAATTCTGAACTTGATTTTTTTCATATAAATAATTAACTATAAATAATAAGCCAATCACAGTCTACAAATGAAGGTGTCAAATGTCGGCGTGGTCAAAATAATAATTCTAAATTTTGGATTGGCCTAAATTACACGCCCAGATTTGACACCTTCACTTCTACATTTTGATTGGTTATTTATTTATACAGCTACTTAATTGTATGAAAAATCAAGTTTATAAATTTTTTTTTACTAATTTTTCTCTACGTAGGTATATTATAAATTATCAAATTGTGGAAAAAATAAATCTTTTATGACAAAAATCTGAAAAAATCAAGTTATTACTGACATACTATTTACTTTTTTATATAATTAATGTGAGATATAACGAAAGAAATCCAGCATTTTCATTTCATGGTTCAAGTACCTGAGCATACTTAACCACCACCATTAAAATTTAGTTATAAAGTATTCTTCAAAACATGCTATTTATTACACTCTATTTTCTAATGTCTAATCATAATTTATAATAATTCCATTTTGTCATTAAACATACATGCCCATAGTAACATAACCTTATAACCTCCTGCACATATATATACAATCAACAAACCAACAAGTGTCGAGTATAACAGAAACATTGCATTGAAATGAACTATCTGTAAGAATTTGATATATTTATTCTGACGATGGATGAAAATTGGAAACCGGTGAAGAATAAAAGAAAAAATATGCAAGCAATGACAGATAAAATACGAAATGGTTTTCAAATCTAGTGAAACATTTAAAATGAGATTGTACACATAATTATCTAATGGTAACAACCCAGTTAGATATAATTAAATACAGTATGTATACTGTTTATTTGTTCTCTGCGAGTCTGTGTTACATATGGACAATTGGTACACTGTTTATGACATATGGACAATTGGTCCGATAACGGAACGCAAGCCCGAAACCTGTAGTAGTTATAAAAACAGAAACTGCGAGGGAGTTTTTAAAAAAAACTTTTATTGACATACAATCGGACACACATGTACACAGTAGCAACGAGCAAAGTACTAATGAATTCACAATTAAATTATTATCTTATATATATAAATGGTTATCTCTATCTTAAAGAGAACAGTAGTATCTATCTGTGTGGGCGTTGTTTCCTTATTGCTGATGTAGGTGCCTGTAACTCCTCCCTCCTCAAGATTGAGCCGCCCTCGGCGAGGGGTTAAGTGAAGGGTGGCAGGGTTCTTCCTGTTTTGGGGTTAAATTTCTATTTTCTATTAATTTTGGTTGTTTACAATAGTTATGGATTTTCCTATAGATATATAATATAACAAGACTTAATACTATGATTACAATAAAATATAAGATTAAAATATGGGTATTATTATTAGCTACTTCTGTAATTATCTCTAAAGGTTTATTGTGGATATTTAAATGATTAAGTTTGTCAAAGGATATGTTAATATTACTAGGTTTGTTAATAAGAATATTTTCCATATCAATAGGATTAGTTTCCCAATAGACATATGGCTTGGGAAAATTATGTACATATTCATTTGGTTCTAGATATAATAAGTAACAATTTTTCGAATACAAGGTTACATTAATGGAATTATTAATATTTATAATTAAATCGTTATGTTTGTAAAGTAAATATTTGTTAAGTGGGGAAATGTATTTTACAAAGGGTTTGGGTTCGTGAAGTATTATTGTTTTACAGTCATGTGGTTCCTTTTTTAACAGATTTTCAATACATTTATTATTTTCGATTCTTTTGGCTTGTCTACAATAATACTTTCCTTTAATTAATGTACAATTGTTGCTAGTATATAATTGTTTATAATTTCTTAATACTAAATGGGGATATGTATAAATTGTTATAATATTTCCTTGGTATTCTGCGGGGTGTGAAAGATAGAAAAGGGTTTCGTATAAAGTGGCTTTTAGGGGAATTTCTAGGATGTAGGATATGTGGTCTTCGTACAGAGCGCATTTAATGGAGCCTAATTGCCATAGGATTTCAGGATCCTCGCTAATAGGTTGGATTTTGGTTTGGTTAACAACTTGTAATATTTCTTGGGTAGTTATAATACTGGAGTGTATTACTCCCAGTTTACAAAATTCTATACTATTACTTATGTCATTTAATTTGTTTATTAATAATTGTAAGTTACTTAAGAGGAAATTATATTGATGCGCGAGCTCTAAAGCGAACGTTTCGTTGGTCAGTATAGTCAAATAGCTTTTTAGTTTGTTGTTGTTGTTTTGAATTATGCCTATGTCTTTGTTATATTTGTTAATTAATTCCGTATTGACGGTAAGTTGGTTTTCTACGTTGTGTTCGATAGTGTATTCGTTCTTTTGAACTTGTTGTATTATTTTGTCATACCGGTCTTTGTCGTTTGCGTCCATATTTCCTGTTAGCCATGATATAGCTGTCCCTAATCCGTTAATTAATCCTCTTTTTTGCCTGTTTATTTTGTTTGAGTAGATATGGTCTAGTTTGTCTTGTGCGTATTTTAAAAAAGCGTTTATAGTTCTGATATAATGAGGATCTCTTTTCTTTGGGTCTATTCTCCTTAAATTCTGTTCTGTTCGTGTTATTTCTTCTTGTAATTTGCTTAGGTTTATGTTATGAATGTAAGAATAAGTTTGATTCAGTATGAAGGATGGTTGTATTAGGAAAGGTATTATGCCAGGTGATTTGGTTAAGTCCGTTACTTTATAGGCCTGTGCTGGTGCTAGGTTTGTTGGTATCAGTTGGATTAGTAGGTTCAGTATCAGCGTTTGCGTTAACATTTTGTCCTGAAACAGAAATTCGTTTATTCACTTTTCTGGTCTTTTCATTCGATTAGGGTGTACTTTGAATTGTTTGTTTGCTTGAAATTTAAGATTAGTTGCTAATTTAGTTTTAGGATTATATGATACTGGAAAGTACTTGGGTTTGTGTTTTCTGTGTGTGGTTGATTTTAAGTAAACTGTGTCAGGTAGTTCTACTTCCGGTTCCCTATGTTGGTTTAGTTTTTGTGTCCTTTTTTCTTTTTCTTTGTTTAGTCTATCCTTAATTACGTTGTGTACTATGTCTAGATCTTGGTGATAGCGTTTAGTTCTTTCTTCCGTCAAGGTGGGTTGTAGATTGTCAGGGGTTATGTTATTAGTTCCGAACGTTATTTCCATGGGGGTTAATTTTAGGCTTGTTATTATGCTGTTGTTATATGCTAATACTGCTAGCTGTATGTTTCTTTCTAGGTTGTTAGTTTTATTTTGGAGTTGGATTGAATTTAATAGCTCTACCAAGGTAGAGTGGGCTCTTTCTATGATGCCTTGTGATTGTGAATGTGAGGGTGTCGTGTAGTGAGGTTCTATGTTGTAAAGAGTGAGTAAATTTTTGATACCGTTGTTGTCGAATTCTTTTCCATTATCCATTTGGATTATTTTCGGTAATGGGAAAAGGGAGAAGTAGTTTTGTAATCTGTCTTGTACCTCCAATTGATTGTGTGTTTGTATGGGGTAGATCGTTAGTTTTTTGCTGAAGCAGTCAATCATGGTTAAAAATTTCTTTGAGTTATAGGTGAATACATCTATGGCCAATTTCTCGAAGGGTTTATCTGGTGTAGGGGTGAGATTATAAGTCAGTTTGATGGGTTGTCTCTCATATTTGGTTTTCAGGCAGATTGGACATTGATTAATGTAGTCAGAGATGTCTTTGTACATTCCTGGCCAGTAGTATCTTCGTCTTATGTGTTCATATGTTTCGGAGGTTCCCCTATGATAAGTTTTTCCTCCGTGATAATTACTAATTGTTTCAGTCTGTTCTTCTTTATCTTCTAAGTCGAGTAGTATTTTGTAATATCTACGAAGTTTGATAGTTCGAAAGTTTGTAAGTATTAAATTCTGGAGAGTTAAGAATATGTCGTCATATGTTGATTGTAGTGTTTCAGTGTTTTGACAGTAAACTCCATATGTGGTGTTAGGTTTTAAGTAGTCGATTATAAATTGGTTTAATTGTGTTTTTACATCTAAATTGCTAAGGGTGATTTTTATTCGTTTCTTTCCAAATACTTTGAGAAGTTTCACATCTGGTGAACCTCGTTCTATCAATATTTGATTCTGTTCCACGTTTAGAATTTTAGTTTTGTCCATTAGTGTAATTTGGTCGGCTGAGCTGTCTTGGGAATGTATTGTGGCTAGGCTACTGTTATCGTGTTCGTTCTCGTTTTCATTTTCTGGGGGATACTCGCGTAAGAATTGGTCTAGTATTTCTTGGGGATTTAGTTCGCTTTCTGGGTTGTCTATTGCATTAATTTCTTGAGGAATTCTCGAGAGGGTGTCTGCCACTATATTTGTTTTTCCGGGTAGATATTTGATTTCAAATTCAAAGTCTGCTAATAGGCATTTCCAACGTAATAATTTGGAATTCGGTTCTTTTAAATTATGCAGCCACTGAAGGGGCTTGTGGTCGGTTTGAATGATGAATTTTCTGCCATATAAGTAAGGCCTGAAATGTTTGCATGCCCAGACAATTGAGAGTAACTCCTTCTCAATAGTACTAAGGTTTTCTTCTGCTTGATTAAGGGTGCGTGAGGCAAATGCGATGGGTAAATCTTTTCCATCATGGATTTGGGATAATACTGAGCCTATAGCTTTATTGGAAGCGTCTGTGGTTAAATAAAAAGTCTTATTAAAGTCTGGTAGTTGAAGTATCGGGTTATTCTGTAAGAGTTCTTTTAATTTTTCGAAGGAATTTTTGTAGTCAGAGTTATTAATGTCTATTTTGGAGTCTTTTCTCAGGGCTTGTGTCAGTGGTTTGGCAATTCTCGCATAATTCTTTACCATTTTCCTGTAATACCCGGTAAGGCCTAGGAATTGTTTTATTTCTTTTTGCGTTTTTGGTATGGGAAATTTTTTTATTACTTCTAACTTTTGGGGGTTTGGTTGTATACCTTTTTCTGATATTATATGACCTAGATAGAGAAGTTCTCTCTTGAAAAATTCCGTTTTATCTAGCTGCAGTTTTAAATTATACTTCTTTAATTTCTTAAAAACTGTTTGTAAGTGTTTTAAATGTTCAGTTAGGCTGTCCGAAAAAACAATAATGTCATCCATATAAACAAGGGCATTGGGAATGTCAGCAAAGATAGCATTCATTGCTCTTTGAAAGGTTGGAGGTGCATTTTTGAGTCCGAAGGGCATCCTTAAGAACTCGTAATGCCCAGTCTCTGTGCTGAAGGCTGTTTTCGGGATTGATTCGGGGTCCATCTCGATCTGATGGAATCCCGAAGCCAAATCTATGGCAGAGAAATAAGTGGCCCTTCCGATCTTGCCGAAAAGGTCCTCTATATTGGGCAGGGGGAACTTATCTTCTATCGTTTTCTCGTTTAGCTTACGATAGTCGATCACCATTCTTATTTTGCGCTTACCTGAAGCGTCGGGTTTCTTTGTAATTACCCAAATGGGGGAATTATAAGGGGAATGGCTAGGTTGTATTATTTTATTTTCTAGTAATTTATCTATTTCTAATTTAACATCATTTCTAAAAGCTTCTGGGTATCGGTAGCTTTTGGTGTAAACCGGATTTTCGTCTTTTGTCCTAATTTTATGTTTAAGTAAGTTCGTGCTACTTAGTCTGTCATTTTCTCGTTTTATCGTTTCTGGGTATTGTCTAATTAGTTCTATAATTTTATACTTCTCTTCGTCATTCATGTGGCTAGTTCGTAAAAGGTGTGGGATTTCTTTTTTTATTTCCTCTAACTCCTTTGGACTTATGGTCGAAGAGCTAGAATCATGTATAGAGTCGACCTCGTCTATTTCCATGGGTTCCAACGATATTGTTGTTACCTCTTGGGCGTAAACGAGACACTTAGCCCGCCCTTTTTCGTTTTTTACTAAACCGCCTTGAATTGTGATTTCCTTATTTAATTCTTTTGTTTTAATTATTCCTTCCTTGCAATTTACGTTTTTTAAGGGGATATTAACTATATTATAACCTTTTTTTAAGTTTACTTTATCATCTATTTTAAATAATAGTCTCTTATTACTATATTTATATCTTAATAATTTTTTCTTAAAGTCTACCGTAGCGTTTAATTTACTTAAAGTTTCATGTCCTATCAGTATGTCGTAACGGGGAGAAAAATTGTATATGTATAGTTTAATAGGTTCCGCTTTCGGAAATATCTGGTCAATATTCATTAAAATGTACTCATGTCCTTTTTCTTCGCCTGTTGGTGTTCGTACTAAAAATTCTTCAGAATATTTTTTCATATTGGATTTTACTATTTCGGGATTTATGTAATTTTTTTGGGATCCTGTGTCGATTAACCATTTGTTATTTGTCTTGTCTAGGAAATACGGTAAGGATGGTGATA